>JANUWF010002337.1:400000-496151 GCA_026120185.1 Voacanga thouarsii
GAATCGAGTATAAGTAAAATATCCCGAATACTCCTAGAAACTTATTTTGATGTGTGAAAAGAACTCTTTACCCTATTTCGACATGGTTTTGGAAAAATGATCTCTCGATATGAGATTGAATTTTGAAAAATGATATTTTTGTCTCAAAAATTATTTTATTGGCCTGATGTGCCTATGGAAAAATTGATTGGCCCTGTAGAGCCTATGTGAATTGTGGACTGACTTATGAGAAAGTGGGATCAAATTTTGAAAAGTATTATTTTACCCCAAAAATATTTGTTTTGAAAATCCTACGTGATCAGATAACTCTTTGGCCTGATCTGTCGGAAGGGGTTGGCATTGGTAATATTGAGTACTCAGCAAGAGCTTTGATCTTTATACTAGCCTACGTTAGAGTTAGACAGCCCTAGTAACTTGGTCTAGTTCTAGGGATTGTCTTACTCCCAACGGGGTGACAGGACATTGAGATAAGTCATCCTGGCTAGCCGTCTAGTGCTTGGCAATTGTTGTACCTTGTGTGCACTTCATGATTTAGGTTGTTCACAGGCTGGGTTGGACACCTGGTGTTGTTCAACCCTTTGCTACCTCGATGGTGGTTGACGTCAGGAATGGGACCCCTAGCTTACGGTAGCAAGTAAAAGATTTAGTGTGTTGTGTGCACTTGTTGATTATAGTACACTACGGTGTACTTATTTTTTGGCAATGCATGGATTGAGTATTAGAGGCTTCGGCCTCAATATAATGATATGTGGCGTCGAAGGCAAGGATTGTCGGACTTGCATACAGACCGACCTTCTATTGGAGAAGTGTTTATGATTTGGAAATTTAGGCAATGATTTAAAATCTGAAGCACAGTTTTCTAAAAATGATTGAGTTCTAAATAAACTCTTCTTTAGAGATTTTTGAAATTGTTTCTAGTGAACAAATGATATGCTATTCCACAAAATTTTTATGTACTCTATCTCTTTGATAAAGCACTAGCACACACGAGACTCACTGAGTGATTTTTCCACTCACATGTGTCTTTTATCTTACCCTTTTTGTAGGATCTGGAATTAAGTGGACCTACGGATAGAGGACGATACCACAGTGACAGCAGATTAGGTCGGACGTTCCCCTTTTTGGATAATGTACCTCATTACTGATGTGGAATGGAAATGTTCATGTATGAGATTCTTTGTTATATCTGTGTATGTGACCGTCAGTATGGGTTGTTGTATGGATTTGAACCTTATATACTTTGTTGGTTTTCATTATAAAGACCTCTTGTCTGGGTAACTAGACGGAGTGACACCTGGTTCGATATGTTTCCATTTTTATCTTTGTGTAGGGGTGTTACACCCACTTCGTTGTAATGTAGGGTTTCACAGTGACTAGTCATGATACATGGTTTCATGACTTCTTGATTATGAATTTATGTTGTTATGATATTATGAGTAGTTTGGTTTACTGAGAAATTCTTGCTTTAATTAGCTGAGTTCAAATTATGTCTCTTGAGATTTACTACAACTAAGAACCACCCTATGTTTACTTGCTTAATGACCTACAAATGTTTTTTGACAACTATTTTTAAAACTACATCATAAAAACTTTTCAAAACTTTTCAAGGCATTCTTTATCTTTCAGTTTAATTGTTATATCTAAATATGTGTACAAACCGTTAGATAAAGTCCCTAGTACAACACAATGTTAAGGAAATCATGATAGAGATCATGATGTGAGATTCCTACTACGCTATGCAGTGTTTGTACTTAAATAATCCCCAGTCATAGTATTAATAAGATGGGACATTATTAATACGCCAAGATTGGCACATGTTATATCTCTTGATTGGATCAAGCGGTGGTTCTCACATCCGTGGGTATTGGGATACTCAGGATTAACGCGTGGATGCTTGTTTTGAAACAAGTTCATTGGATGACCTAGCTACGAGATAATCACTTGGATAACTATTTAGTGACAGTGATAGAATCTCATTATAGCAAGTGTGCAAGTACCCTTAGACTTGAGATCTCCAAGGTACTTTGTTTATCAAGCGTTGTACTTTGATTCTAATCTTTGGAGTCTTATCTAGGACCGCCTATGGGATGGATATTGGGTACAACGTAAAGTAAACGAAAGTAGTTGAGAGGGTCAATAAATGATTCACCACTCCTAATAGTAGGAGAGTATATCTCAAGGCCACTTGTAGAAATCATTACTCGTGAAGTCCTTGGCCAAGGCGACTATGTGATGGAAATGGTTCCAATTGATACACATATCGAGTAATGGATTTCTTGAACAAGTACTAAAATATTCGGGCCAGAGTTAATAATATTCTGGAAGGAGTTGGCACTAATTTCATGCTCTAGACCGAATGAGATATTGTATGTTGAAAGGAGTTTATTGCACTGATAATTTGCTATTGAAAGGTTTATGTCAAGCCACTTGACTTTCTGGACTTTTGGGTGGTCAAGAGTCATTGCTAGATGTCGCTCTTGATATGCTAAATATGAATTTATTAATTAGATAATTAATAAATTTAATCCTTTATTTTATTAAGGATTATTAATTCTAATATTGTTAGAATTAATTCATATTATGCTACCAATAAGACCAGGAAACCAATGGGTCACACACAATAAAGGTTTGAATGCTCAAATATATTATTTGATAATATTTTGGGGTTAATTAAGAGAAGGGAATATATTTATAGGTGAATTATAAGTGTGTTATAATTCATGGGACCTAATTGTAATTAAGTAAACTTCAAGGACCAATTTGTTGACAATTGGACGTTGAAGGACTAAGTTGCAATTTATGGTAATTATAAATCTATAAATATAAGGAAACGGTTTCCTTAGGGTTAGAGACAGACTATTCATGCATTAACAGAGAAACCGTTTCTCTGCCTCTCTCTTAATCAAACCCTAGCCGTCTCTCTTCTTGATCAAAACCCTAGTCTCCCGAATTCTACTAGCATAGAATTGTGAGATTGTGAACATTCAACCTTGTGTGGATTATCATTAGAGGGAGTTCTTTCTTGGACTTCAGTTGAGTTGCAGTGAACGGTTTTGGATAATCTGGATCGTGCCTGCGTTCTTGTTTCTGAATTTTTTTTGAATTCCGGCTTCACGAGGTAATAAACGCAATCTTCTCATTTTTCCCGTTTCTATTGCAAACCCGTGATCCATGGCTTGGATATCTTGTTTTTTTCCGCTGCGCTTAATCTGATTATGCATGATAAAAATCCTACATCCAAGACCTTGTAATAAGTTTTGATATGATGTATTTGAGTTAAGTTTAATGCTTTCTCTATTTGCCTAGTTATTAAGACACCTGGTCCTAGCGACAAGGCGATATTCCCGAACCTCTTCGAGTCATATAGTTGTGGGTTGTTACACATTAGATCAAAGCCTGCAAGACATCAACTTCTCCTTTGCATGAACTTTTTAGCTCTTGGATTTTTGGAATATTACCACTGCTTATTACTAACCAATGAAAGCTTATAGGAAGAATGAATAGTCTCAAAACTCTTGATAAACTGCTATCAAACATGTAGAATCAAAAGTAGTAGTTTCTACTTTTCTTTCATTGAGAGAAGACTAGAGAAAAACAAAAATAGAAGGAGTGTGACAACATTTTTCACACAAGCTTAATCATGAGAACACACACAATAGAGAGTTAAACCTTATTAGGATGTCTCAACCCAAAATACCTCATCAAAGATAACGTAAATCTCTGGGTTCCCTAATTCATGCACCTTGTTAGTCATTAGGATAAGCTCTAGCCCAACTGGGCTTGGGCTCAGTCCTTTCACTCTTAGTCTAGGACATTGAATCAAGCCTTGAATTATTTATTTAATCCTAGACTAATTAGAGCCCATAAATAAATAATTAATCGACCCAAATAGACCAAAAAAATTTTCTCAAGTTTTTTTCCAAGTTTAGGCCTAAATTATTTCTTGTTATTCAATTTGGGTTTGAGCCCTAAATAATGAATTAACGGATAAACCAGATAATTAATTTAATCTCTCTCTAAATATTTTATTTTATTCTAACCCAATAATAAATTAGACTATATGCAAATCCTTTTTGTTTGAGATCGTATCCTCAACCTAAAAATTAATTAGGATTTATGATATATTCCGAGGACCAAAAGACATATCGTCATTGGCTACTAAAATGATCAAAATACCCCTGCTATAAAACAGATGTATTTTGTAATTTAAATATTTTCTATTATTACCATAAAAAAATATTGACCCCAGGGACAATGCGTTTAGCAATGCCTCTGACCTATTGGTGTTATGCCTAAAACATTCCTCTATGTAACACCCATCATTGAGATTGGAGGAACATACTAACACCTCTTCCAATGACTTCTACCATTCTTAAATATCTAGTCCAATAATCTATGACTTCCAGTATGTACCTGTTTATTTCTGGGAGCTACCCAAAAACATATAATACTAAGTCACGTTTCCAGGGCTCTGAATTATATAGATTATCCTAGACAATTACAAGGGCTTGATTTCTCTATTTAAGAGCATGGAAACTATCTTTTATGAGTTTGTCTTAACTAACTAATCATATATACTCAAACATACAAATATATTGGTCCTATAGTAGAACCTCGCATACAGTACATCAAAGTACATGCTTCCAACTTCGCTAAACTACCAACCCATAAGGTATCATTGCATGTTATAGTAGTAGTAGTCAAGGTTTTTTTTTTTATTTTATTTTAATACTTTAAGAAACCACTACTATGAGTCTAGTTCTACATATTTCAAATACACTTATACTATGAAGTGAGAAGACTATTCACTGGTTAATGATAAGCTATTCCCTATTTGAAATTTATAGTATAATAACCTTCATCTTGATCAGATTCTCATTCTGATCAACTGATTAAGAACTAAATTTATGTCTTAAGTAACCCATGATCCATACATTACTGTGAAAAACCCCTATTCATATGAATCACTTACTTAAACACAATGTATCTTTTCCAACAAAATCGTGCATAACTAGTTATGTAAAGAACACAAACATTTTTTAGAATAAAATTTGTATTTTGTTGATTTAAATTTACATCAAATACATAGGTTGGGGGCATACATTCGAATAGCAGCATCTTGAACTATCGCAACCATATCGTCCCCTTGTACATTTTAGTCGAAGGACTCTTACTAGTTGTATAACGAGAAGATATGTATGTTTCCCCATGAACATTCCATTTTTGTACCAACACATGAAATACCACATTTGGAAATGTTGTTTGACCACTATTGTACTATAAAGATACTTATTATGGCATTCATACAAAGATAATATATTTTGGATCCATCAGGTTTATCTCTTAACGTAAATTCTACAAAGATATCTAAACCCTTATTATATTCATCACCTAAACGGTCTTGTAAGTTAATCCATGACTTGTCCATTCATCTAATCATTATACAAGATTCATTATGAGAAACTTATTGCCAAGTATGCTTTCAAATTCTTTTTTTGTTGTGTAGAAAAATGGGATGAAATTAGAGAACTTAACTAAAATGGAGCTGGATATGGTTTAATTTCAATTGAAGCACATGAAGTGGATAAAGAAGAAAATAAAATTGATGTAACTGATATTGAAAAACATATGTATGTAGCAATTGTGACAAAATGTTAGTATGTAGTTATGGATAGTTGATTTTGTACCTCACATGAAAGAGCTTTGAAAATAAAACATGAATTTAAATATCATTAAGCACATGTTAAGGCTAATAGAGAAGAGAAATATAAAGCTATGGATTAGTGAAACACAAGGACAAGGAAAACTATGAAATTGATCAAGACAAATAAAATTTTAAATTTTTGAAAAAATTTTGACAAACTATCTCCCATAAATTGAACATTTTCCAAGTGTTAAGTCACCTCACACTAGAAGAAAGTCAACAAATTGTGACGGCTCACTGACGGGAAAAGGGCTAAGGAATCTTGTTGACAGGCCCTCACAAAGGCTTCACTGATTAGCAACACATTAGCGACAGAAATTATTTGAGGCGGATTTGCTACGGATTTGAAGATGCCATCGCAAATCCCTCGCAACAATTGCGAGAGATTTGCGACGAAAATTATTTTTTTCAAAAAAAATGAATAAAAAAATTAAAAAATACTTGCTCTAGCTAATCTGTTGCAAAATATACAACGGATTTGTGATGGAATCTTTTATACAAAAATTTGAAAAAGAAAATACCATTTATGAAAATACTGACAACGAAATTGCGACGGCATGCCATTGGCCATCGCAAATCCCTCTCAAAAAATTTTCAAAAAACAAAAAGCTATCGCAAATCCCTCTCATGCGATGGATTAGCTGCAACAACACTGTTGTTCAATAAAACAAAAAGCTATCGCAAATCCCTCTCATGAGAGGGATTTGCGATAGATTTTTGTTTTTTTGAACAAGAGTGTTGTTGCAGCTAATCCATCGCAAATCCGTACTCTACTACAGATTTGCGACGGAATATTTTATTAAAAAAATTGAAAAGAAAAATACCCAATTATGAAAATATTTGCAGCAAGCCGTCACGAATCCCTCTCAAAATTGAGAGGGACTTGTGACATATTTTTGTTTTTGGAAAAAAAATGAATTAAAAAAATAAAAAGTGTTGCTCTCGCTAGTCCGTTGCAAATCTACTATGGATTTGTGACGGAATATTTTATAAAAAAAATTGAAAAGAAAAATACCCAATTATGAAAATATTCGCAGCAAGCCGTCGCGAATCCCTCTCAAAATTGAGAGGGATTTGCGATGGATTTTTGTTTTTGGAAAAAAAATGAATTAAAAAAATAAAAAGTGTTGCTCTAGCTAGTCCGTTGCAAATCTACTATGGATTTGTGATGGAATATTTTTAAAAAAAAATTGAAAAGAAAAATACCCAATTATGAAAATATTCGCAGCAAGCTGTCGTGAATCCCTCTCAAAATTGAGAGGGATTTGCGATGGATTTTTGTCTTTGGAAGAAAAAAAGAATTAAAAAAATAAAAAGTGTTGCTCTAGCTAATCCGTCGCAAATCTACTACAGATTTGTGACGGAATATTTTATAAAAAAAATAAAAAAAGAAAGTACTAATTAAGGAAAATAGGTCCGACGGTGCACAAAATTTTAGTGCAAATCCCTCGCAATATTGCAAGGGATTTGCGATGGATTTATACCGGCCATCGCAAATCCCTCTCAACTTTGAGAGGGATTTGCGACGGATTTTTTTTTTTGGAAAAAATTAAGTAAAAAAATAATAATAAAGTGTTAGCTCTAGCTAATCCGTCGCAATTTCTACTACAGATTTGCGATGGAATATTTAATAGAAAATTTTGAAAAGGGAATTAATTAAGTGAAAAGTATTTGCAGTGGATTTGTGACAGCTTATAGTAAGCCATCGCAAATCCCTCTCAATTCTACAAGGGATTTGCGACGGATTGGTATTTTAAAAAAGGTTCTTACTCTGGAAAATCCGTCGCAAATTATGGATTTGCAATGGCCTATTTCGTAAAAAAATGGAATTGAAAATTAGAAATAGTTTGCAGCGATTTTGCTACGGTTGTGCAAATGGTCGTCGCAAATCCCTCTCAAAATTGCGAAGGATTTGCGACGGATTGGCGTTTACTATAAAATGAAGAAAAAAAAATTATCACTCTAAATAATTTCAATCTAAATACATTTAAAGTTACTTATTTATAAGGTTTTTTTGTATAATTTTGTATACTATATACACATGAGTGTTCTTATCATGGAATATGTCCATGATTTTCTTACTAATATTGCTTATTATATAAAATATTCTTACATGTTCTTTATAGATAATTTTCTTAGAGTTAAAATATAGATGGTTACTATGATAAGAACAACTTACATGTCTTATAAGTTGAGTAATAAGGAGTTCCATTAATTTATAAGAATATTTCATTAATTATTTGTGTGAGAGTGTGTGTGTGTGTGTGTGTGTGTGTGTATACATATATACATATGAATATATGAATATATATATATTTATACATGTATATGAATATGTGTGTGTGTGTGTGTGTATGTATGTATACACACACACATACACACACAGTGATAGTTCTTTGTTGAAAATTGTTTTTCTAGATTTTGTGCGATTATATACCTCCACCATTTTGTGTTCAGAAGGTTTTTACCTGAGTTACCTGTTTTGAATTATCTTGGGTAGGCTGACTTAGATTTACTGATAGACAGCCCATCTGTTGGCTTGCAGTAGGAAGTGGGAATCGCATTTTTCTACACCATTCATGAATATCAGCCACTGTCCTTGCAGATTGGACTTAGGCTTCTTGTGAATCCTCAGATTCCACAATGTCCCCTACTCTTAGAAGTTAGGTTTTCAAGGGAAATTGGTTCCTGAATTTTTACAGGCTGTGGTGTTTGGGCTATGGTCATTGCATAGTCTTTTGGGTTTGTGAACTGGGTTTTGCCGGTGGATGGTTCTTTCTTTGGACCCTGTCTATCAGGAGTAGGAATGGCAGGAAGCTCTTTAAGCTTCAAATTCTTATTTTTTTGGTTTAGGAGCCATAAAACTATCGACCCTGCAGAAATTCTCGAGTTAAGAAATCAGGAATTGAGTTTGAAGATCCTTTGATATATTCTATATCAAAATCAAATATAGATAAAATAGCTTGCCATCTAGCAAATATTTGTTTAGATGCTAGGTTTTTAACATCTTTTTTGCAAAATGTATTTTGCAACATTTCAATCAATGCGTAATAAAAATTTTTGATTTAGCAAATCAGCTTGAAATTTTTGGATGCACAAAACAATTGCTAAAATTGCTTTTTTGATGGTGAGATAGTTCTGCTGAGAACTATTCCAATGCTTGGATGCAATTTACAGGAGAGTAAAATTCTTTTCTCAATTGCCTTTTGTCTCTGACAAAATCAGTTTGTAAAACATTGAGATCTCCAATCATAGCAGAATGGGTAGGAGATGTAGGATTATCATCATATCCAGGCTGTGTAACATACTTGGCTTGAGGAATTCTCAGATCTTGGTCTATATCTTGTAGATGTGTTGCTACTGAGGATGTAGAGTGTCTGGGCTATTGAAATCTAGATGATGATCCTAGCCTAGATGTCGTTCTTGAAGGAGGATACGAGATCCGTTGGCTAAGGGACCTTTGGAAAGTGATCTCAACATTTCCAGAAAGAGATTGGTGTATTTCAGAGACAGTTGTGTTTTCTGGTTTCTTAGAGGGGTTGAGATGTCTGATTTCTTGGGTATTAGGTTCTATTTAGACTATTTCTTCAACTGTTTTAATGACATAGTCACTATTGAGTGACCATCTGGGATTTTTGTAAATTTCTTTATTGGAAAACTTGGGGATTTTCTAGTTGTCGATGGATTGTTGTAAATTAGAGAAGTGGACTTCTTCTTTGATTTTTGAAGATACAACAGGAGCAATGGGATAAGAGGATGATGAAGATGGGAATCAGAAGAGTTGGGAGAAAGACATTATGCAGAAAATATGTAGAAAATATGCAGAAAGTAATAAATTATAACAAGTATTTAATTAATGTTTAAATACTTCCCTTAACTTGGTAATCATCACTGTCATATTCCATAAGCTGGAATACACTTAAACTATCAGTCATCTTGCACAATAACCAGTTTTGATCTATGGTTTATGCTATTCTTAGAGATATGATTTATTTGTTATATAAAGTCTAGATCTATTAAGTCTGTGTACAGATCTGTACCGAATCTGGCCATTGAGAATTGAATTCTCGTCTCCACATGATACTGGAACCACCAGTGGCCTTAACTCCATGGCCATAAGATTCATTCTATCTTGCAGAGGAGATCTGGATACCAGACCTCTTTCCAGGTTCAGTTAGATCTTTGCATAGAGTTCTTAGATCTATTCAATATTTAACAAATAAAACATAGATCTATGAAGATCATAAACATATATTCTTCATACGTGAGCTTCTATCGACAAGCCGACGTCGGTCCTAGTCCGATTCCTCATTAGAAATCGTTAGTTTCGACACCCAATATACTTAGAATACATAGATCTAAATAGAATACAGTATAAGATACTGATAACAAGAGTCATCTACCTTACTTCCTCATCTGACTCTAATACCAAGGGGATGGGAAGCTTTGCCCGGAAAGGAGAAGAGGAAATGGGAAGTTAATTAAAGAAAGTAAGGATGCATACAGAATGCTGAAAATAAATTAAAACATAACTAAAACAAATGAAGTACTAAAAGTAAATAGGGCAGCTTAGCTGACCATATGCAAATGAAACTGAAATAAAATAGTATTATAAAAGTACAATATTGAATATTAGAATTGAATTCTAACAGGAAAGGGCCTTGCAGGTCTTTGGGATACAAGAGATGTAAGATGTAAGATGTAAGATACAAGTGCTATGGTGTGGCAAGTGTGTCTTACAATGAAGTAAGGATGGCTATTTATAGCCAAAAAAGTAATTCTATCATAACTTTAATAAAGTCGCTACAATGTACAGTGGCTACCATAAAGTTGCTACAGTGTATTTGCTGAGGTCACTGCTTACGTCACTAGTGTTGTCATGCTGATGTCAATCAGTCATCACCAATGTCGTCATGAGTGAAGTCATTGATTATTATTATTCACAATAATAATCTTCATCTTCATCTTCTTTTTCTGATTCCACCTATTGTGCTTCTGTAGATACTTCAGGTGTTGAGGTAGAAGATTGTCCCTGTAATTGTTGTAGCATCATCTGCATGGCTGCTACAAAATCTTCTTTGGATTTAGAGGCTGCAAAGGTGGCAGCTGTGATTGATTTCTGTTGGAGGAACTCCGTTTGCTGACTGTCGGCCAGAGACAGGTACTTTGGGTTGGATTTAAACCATTTTTGATGGAAGGGATGTAAGTATTTTTTGCATCCCAATCTTTCCACCATTTGCAATGTTGTTGGAAGGTAAGATACGATAGGCCATGCTGGTTTACCTCTTTGTGATAAGCAAACTTCTGGGAGGATATCCAGGCAAGTTTAAAGATACTAAACAATTGAAGCAAAAGGGGAACTTCTAGTTGGGGATTCAAATACCTAGACTGGAAATAATCAAATCCTTCTTTGACTAGTTGAGGGAGAATTTCCTCAGTTGGTCGATAAACTGGCCACCACTGATTAACAAACTAATGGGGGAACACAATTTGTGCAGATTTCCTTTTGTTAAAATAGAAAAACCATGAATGGCTTTGCTGTTTGTTTTGGAAGGTGAAGGCATTCATTGAGGCTACTTGGTAGTTCCAATAATTGTAGACCATAGGGTCAAAAGGTTGGGAAAAGCGTTTGAAGGTATTTGGGGAGGCTTTTCATACTGAAGGAGTATGAATGGAATGAATCTGGACTGAAGTGATTTCTGGACAAAATTAACATTTGGTCTAAAGAGTTGCCGAGCTGCTAATTGTGGATTGGAATCACCAAAATTTTGGAAGTTGGTTCTTGCAATTGCTGCTGGAGTCTTTTGAAGGCTAAATCTTCTTTAGGAAAATTTATCTAATTTTGTTTATTTTCCAAAGATTGGAGTTCCTTTTCAATAGGAGGTCTATCAAAAGGAATAAGGATTTGTTGATTCAGGTAGGTAACCTGAATACCAAGTTTGAGGACCATGAAATGGATGATCTGTTGAATGAAAACTAATACCCAATTTCTTACCATTGGCAGATCGAAGACTTTCCTTGGTCTTCTCAAAGAATTTGGTATGGTGTGTGTGTGTGTGTGTGTCTATATATATATATATGTGTGTGTGTGTGTGTGTGTGTGTGTGTGTGTGTGTGTGTGTGTGTGTGTGTGTGTGTGTGTTTGTTAATGTCTATTTATGATTGTATATGTGTGTGTGGGTTATATTGTGTATGAATTTATGTGTGTATATATATACATACATATATATATGTATAAATCATTTAATTAAAAAGATAGTATAATTGATAGTACATAAAATTTTAAAATTATATAAATATACAAAATATTTTTTATATTGAATAATATAGTTTTATATTGAATATAAATATACATTTTTTTGTTATGTGTTCCATGGCAAATCTGTGGCTATTTGCCACGGAATCAAAAAATTGCCATGGCATTTTTTTTTCTTTTTTTGTTCCAATTTATTAATTTAGTTTTTTTTTTCCAATGCAAGTAACTATTTTATAACAAAATTAAAGGAAGTGAATTTTAAAATAATATCCCTGGCTATGAATTTAATTTATGAGGGGACTTGCTGGCTGTGAAGAATAGAAAATTTGTTCAGTTTGAGGAACTTAATATTCATTGCACCGAATGAAACATTCAATTGGACAGCATCTTGAAGCTAAATACAAATGTTTGACCCGTGACAGAAACAAAAAATTTATAAAAAAAAAGTGTGAATCTGCCATCTAAATGTGGGAACATAGAGACCCTTTGTTCGAATTCTGCTATTGAACACAAAAACCCGTCCGCCTCCCTGCAAGTCCCCCGACTCCCTCCTCCCGCCTCTGCCCCCCTTGTCCCGATCTCCTTCCTCGGCGTCCCCCACCCGTGGCCCCCTGTACCCACGGCCCCCTACCCTCGCAGCCCCCAGTCGCCGGCCTCCTACCCCGCATCTCCCCCTCTCCTCCTCTCCCCTCATCTCTCCCCACCCATGGTTCCCTACCCCGCAGCCCCCTACCCCTCATCTCCCCCTCCCCCTGCAAGTCTCCCGACACCCCCCTCCCGCTGCCGTCCCCCTCATCCCAATCTCCTCCCCTAGCGCCCCCAGCCGCAGCCCCCCGTACCCACGGCCCCCTACCCCTGCAACTCCCCAGTTGTCGGCCCCTTACCCCTCATCTCCCCCTCTCCCTACGAGTCCCCCAACTCCCCCCTCCCGCCTCCATCCCGATCTCCTCCTCGGTGCCCCCCACCCTTATCCCCCCGTACCCGCGGCCCCCTACCTACAAGTTGGGATCTTCACAACATACCAGTACCTACAAGTTTAATTGTTCAGCTTCAACATCAGAAGTTCATCCTAACAAGGGTTTGGAGAATGTAACCTTAGTGGTAATTTATTTCTATATAAAACATTGCATAAAGTTATGAATCTTTTGTTTATTTTCTTCATGGTTGATCATTCATACAATGCCCGTAGAAGACTTAGATTTCCTTTCTTATTCAAGTCTTATACTATTTCCTCGATCTTTCTGTTATAATTTCAAGCTGTCTTATTTTGAGAATATATAGAGCTATTTGGTATTTTGCTTGTTAAATTTTTGGGGCTGTTAATTAGTTTGGAGGAGCTTCTTGTTTTTTAATTTGAGAATTATGGCATTTGGGGGTTGAGACTGTGAGGGATGAATGCATTGTGTGCTAATGGTTTTTTGGATTTTATGGTGATTGTTGGGACTGTTTTGTGTTAAATTGCTTTGAGAGTGTGTGCTACATATATTTGAATATTTTTGTGTGTCTAAAGCATTTCTTCCTTTTTGCTACCAAACTTTCATCATTTCTGTTTTACTATTCATATTGTTGAGCAGCTTTGTCCCTTTACTTGAGTAACTTTGTGAAGACTTTATTTGTATATGAAGAAGAAGAAGAAATATGAATTGGAATGATTTCAACTTGTGCATTTTTCTAATATGAAATGGAATAGAAATGAGTTAAGGAATTTAATAAATTCCTTTACTATATGGTTACTTATATTATTTTAGTTGAGAATTCTAGATGCTAAGTGAAGCATGGGTCAATTTTTCTCCACTTTGCTCCTCCCCCCCCCCCCCTCCCCGGGATACCAACTGCATCTTTTTTTTTTCTCTTTTTTTAACTTATATGAATGGATCCCCATGAGTGATGGGTTATCATTCCTTATGAGTGATGGGTGATCATTTCCCATGGATAATGGGTGATTACCATTACATTAGTTCTATTGAATAATTGCTGTGACAGTTAATGTTTTTTTTTTTTAATGTTGTTGATTTTGTACTGACTTTGTGCCTAGAAACGTCCAGTATATAGGGGAAATTCTGCCGATTTTTTTTTTTTATTATTTGTCAACTTGATACTCCAAATAAGTTGATTACCCTTAAGCTTAATTTTATACAATAGATTTTAATGCCTAAGCATTTTCTTAATGTAAAGAAAATTTGAGAAAAATCATAAATTTGAGAAAGATGTTTAGTACATAGCAGGAGCTTTTTCTTTTTGTACTATCTCATGTGAGAGATAGATAGATGTTTAGTAAAGAGTCCTATACGATTCTAGTTTTCATTGATTTTTGGGCAACTTTTTTATGGTTTTTAGGAAATTTGGAATTTGAATTGTAGCAGTTGCAAGATATTCTTTCATTTCCCTACCATCTTTTGAATTAGGGTCCTTAGTTTCTTGAAAAAAGTGTATTGTCATAAAGGATTGATAGAGCTTAAATTCTGTATACCTATATGAAAGTGAAAGGTGCATTTAAGATTGTTGTTTTGCTAGATTTGAATTTTTCTGATCTTCCTTTTTACATATCTAAGCATATATACTTGGTTGAAGTTGTTGTATCTTATTTTGGAGGCATCACAAGCAGAGAATTGGAGAGACATTCGGAGGAATCACAAGATGAAAATTCTGCTTTCAAGTATGTAGTATTACTGCTTTTCTACAGTAAATATGAATTACTGCTCTCAAGCTGAAAATTACTACTTTCAAGCTGAAAATTCTGCATTCAATAAATCCTATTTTTCTTTCTTTAATAAAAAATAAAATTTACAGTTTGTGGTTAAAGTTAATTACTCATTTATTCTACACGTTCAAAAGATATGAATTCGTTTTTGCTTGCCATGATTTATTAGGACTAACAAAAAGAACATAATTTATTAGGACTAGCAAATTGGAGTGACATTTGCCTTGATATGTGTTATACCTATATGACAACTACATGATAGCCAATAGTCATTATGGAATTGAAAATTCTATATTCCTACATGAAAGTGAAAGGTGTATTTATGATCATTGTTTTGCGAGATTTGTCAATCATATTTAGTACTTTTAGTTAACTGTTCCATAAGGAGGCCATCCCTAAAGTTGCGGAGGTCAAGATTTCAATTCTCCTCTTCTTGAAGATAAGATAAATATCATTACAACAGTCATTATCATCCTCAATATAATCAACTCTTCCCAACAAACCCAATATCTACAAGAAATTCACATGTGATATGTCTAAACTTCGTCATATCAGTTTATCTTTCCTCCAACATTCCCTTCGTCATATTAGTTTTCCTTTCCTCCAACTTCCACGGCACTAAATAAATTATCTGTTGAGCTTTTTTTTTTTATATATTTTACTCGGTTCTTTCTTAAACCTTTTACGCAAACATACATAAACTCACAGTCAAACCTCTTTGTCGCATACTATGTTGAACATATAGATGGAAGATTGCAGTTGGATGTATAGAAGGCAGTTGCCCAGTAAAGGGTTTACTACTAAATTTGAGCAGGGGGTGCAGGGATTTATTGCGTTTACTTTATCGAATTCCAAATCTGGTAAAATCAGATGTCCTTGTACAAAATGCAAGAACATGAAATTTGACTCTCCGGACCAAGTTGAGATCCATTTGTACAAATATAGGTATGTTAGCAACTACCATCGATGGATTTGTCACGATGAACCTTGCTATGCAAATCAAAGCATGTCTACCGCAACATCTAGTACAGTTCAAATTGATTCAAGTTCTAGAAATCTGTATATGGAAATGATCATTGATGCGGCGGGTCCTAATTTTAATTTGGAAAGATTGTTAGATGAGCAAGTTGAAGAACCTCCTAACACGGAAGCGTAGAAGTTTTATGATATGTTGGGGGTAGTAGACACACCCATATAGGAAGGGTGTATGAACCACTTGGTGCTTTCGTTAGTTTCAAAGCGACTAAATGTTATGTCTAAAAATAACGTATCTGAAAAAGCTTTTAACCAAGTGGTGTAGCTTATGAAAGAGGTGGTTCTAAGAAGCAACAAGATACCTGATGACTTTTATCAAATGAAGAAGTTAGTATCTGGATTGGGGTTGCCTATTCAAAAGATAGATGCATGCACTAATAGATGCATGCTTTATTGGAAGGACAATATCAATTTGAAAGAATGCAAATTTTGTAGACATGCTTAGTACATGCATAGAAAATGTGGGAAAAAAAGAAAGGTTAGGCTCGAGATCCCTTTCAAAAAAATGTACTACTTTCCGATTACACCAAGGTTGCATAGGTTGTATGCCTTTAAAACTACAGCTGAATACATGAGTTGGCATGCAAAGGCTAAGCTGGAAGATGGAAATAGGAGCCATCTGAGAGATGGTGAGGCTTGGTAGAACTTTGACCGAATTCATCCAGATTTAGCAAAGGAAGTGCAGAATGTGATCCACTACAAGAAAATTGTGAATCTGCCACAAATTTTTGCCACGACAAATATTCTGTGGCAATTGGTGATGGATTTTTCAATGGAACAACAAAATACAAGCAACTTGCGAGGGACAAAATACCCTAGCAAATCCGTGGCAATTTGCCACGGAATTGCAATGCAAATAGTAGCAAGCAGCGATGCAAATATATTTCGTCACAAATCGGTAGCAAAAATAGGCGCCAAAAAATTATTCTAAATGTTAGCCACCGATTTGCGATGAAAACATTTCCATGGCAAAATTATGCCAAATATTAGTCATGGATATGCCACGGAATCACAAAGCAGTGATAAAAAAAAATGGCTAAATTTTTGTTGTGTGTTCTGTGGCAATTCCGAGGCTGTTTGCCACGGAATCACAAAATTGCCACTAATCCATGGCAATTCCGTGGCAGATTGCCACGACATTTTTTCTTTTTTTTTTGTTCAAATTTATAAAATATATTGGTTTGTATTAGTTTTTGTTCCATACATTTTAAATAACAACGACGAAATATTTTGTCAGTATCTTGATTTATTTATTTTCTAATACGTTCATTATTGAAATGGAATTGAAAATAAGATGTATTATTTTATAGTATCGAAATATACGTTTGTATTAAAAATTGAAATATTAAAGAAATGATATAATTTTATTTTTATTTCGACTGTAAAAGTCATTGAAAATTGTTTGGAAGAACCAAATTATCATTAAGATTTCACCTGAAAGTATGTTATGCAAAGCAGTGATAAAAAGAAATGACTAAAGTTTTGTTGTGTGTTCTGCCACGAATTTGCCACAGAATCACAAAATTGACATTAATCCGTGGCAATTTCGTGGCAAATTGCCACGGATTTACCATGGCATTTTTTTCCCTTTTTTTGTTCTAATTTATTGATTATATTGTTTTGTATTAATTTTTGTCTCATACATTTTAAATAACAACGATAAAATATTTTGTAAGTATCTTGATTTATTTATTTTCTAAAGCATTCATTCTTGAAATGGAATTAAAAATAAGATGTATTATTTTGTAGTATCAAAATATACGTTTGTATTAAAATTATAAATATTAAAGAAACGATATAATTTTATTTTTATTTTGACTGTAAAAGCCATTGAAAATTATTTTGAAGAACTATATTATCATTGAGAACTTACCTAAAAGTATGTTACGCAAAGTAGTGATAAGAAGAAATGACTAAATTTTTGTTGTGTGTTCTATGGCAAATCTGTGGCTATTTGCTAGGGATTTGCCACAGAATCATAAAATTGCCACTAATTCGTGGCAATTCCGTGGCAGATTGCCACGGATTTGCCGTGACATTTTTTTAATCTAATTTATTAATTATATTGGTTTGTATTAATTTTTGTTCTATACATTTTAAATAATAACGACAAAATATTTTGTAAGTATCTTGATTTATTTATTTTCTAATGCGTTCGTTCTTGAAATGGAATTGAAAATAAGATGTATTATTTTTTAGTATCGAAATATACGTTTGTATTAAAATTATAAATATTAAAGAAACTATATAATTTTATTCTTATTTCGATTGTAAAAGCGATTGAAAATTGTTTTGAAGAATTATATTAACATTGAGATCTCACCCGAAAGTATGTTACGCAAAGTAGTGATAAAAATAAATGAATAAATTTTTGTTGTGTGTTCCGTGGCAAATCCGTGGCTATTTAGCTACGGATTTGCTACAGAATCACAAAATGGCCACTAAACCGTGACAGATTGCCACTAATTTGCCACGACATTTTTTTCTTTTTTTTTTGTTCTAATTTATTAATTATATTAGTTTATCTTAATTTTTATTCCATACATTTTAAATAACAACGACGAAATATTTTGTAAGTATCCTAATTTTTTTTATTTTCTAATGCGTTCATTCTTGAAATGGAATTGAAAATAAGATATATTATTTTTTAATATCGAAATATACGTTTGTATTAAAATTAAAATTTTAGAGAAACGATATAAATTTATTTTATTTCGACTGTAAAAGCCATTGAAAATTATTTTGAAGAACTATATTATCATTGAGAGTACATAAAAAAGAATGTTATGCAAAGTAGTGATAAAAAAAATGGGCTAAATTTTTAGTGTGTATTCCGTGACAAATCTGTGGCTATTTTCCACGGAATCACAAAATTGCCACTAATCCATGCCACGGATTTGCCACGACATTTTTTTCTTTTTTTTTCTAATTTATCAATTATATTGGTTTGTAATAATTTTTGTTCCATACATTTTAAATGACAACGACAAAATATTTTGTAAGTATCCCGATTTATTTATTTTCTAATGCATTCATTCTTCAAAATGGAATTGAAAATAAGTTGTATTGTTTTTTAGTATCAAAATATGTGTTTGTATTAAAATTAAAAATTTTAAAGAAACGGTATAATTTTCTTTTTTATTTCGACTGTAAAAGCCATTGAAAATTATTTTGAAGAACTATATTATCATTGAGAGTACTGTAGGGCCTAAATTAGTCATATATATCCTAGTTATTTGAGGCCATTTTGTGGTACATTTTGTTCAATAACTGGTCATATTCCTTCATATTTGAAATTTTACCTTTGAAAAGGTATTTTGTGCATTATTTCAGATTTTCAGGCTAAAATAAGGCAAAATCGTCACTAAATAGAGTAGAGGCGGCGCAGGCCAGGCCAAGAAAGGCGGCGCCTGCCACGTGCTGTTGGCACGCACTTTGAGGCAATGAAAAATCGGCAAAGCAGAGCTGAACAGAACACAACTGATGCCGGTTGGAAGCCCAGAGGTGGTGCCGGCTACAATTTGAAAGAATTGGCATAAAATTCAAGAAAAATAGGCAAACGAACAGAGAGAACAGACCACAACTGGCGCCGACCCTAGGCAGGTTAGGCAGCACTGCCTGTGCACTATTACAGAGGTGGTGCCTCGATTTTTGTGCGTATTTTTGGCAATTTTCAGAGTTTTAGTATTTTTCTACTTCTATTCAGCCAGAAACCCTAGAGGGATGAATTTAGGCACTTCTAAAGCCTATAAATAGAGGGAAACACAAGGGAAAAGGGAGAATTCAAAGAGAAAAACATAAAATCACTCAAATTCAAGGAGGAGTTCATCAAATCAAGGAGGATTGTGCAGGGGAGTTTACGAATGAGGCTTATCTATGAGTGCATTCTTTTAACTTTGTTTCTTTTCTTGAACAATGATGTATTAATTGTTTTTTTTTTTTTAATTTGACATTGGTTTAGGTATTCATGATTTTTAGAGTTACTTTGATCTTTTGATTAATTGATTGTTATTCTTGGTCTTTAATTACTTATGCTGATTATGAAATTAATTTGTTGTTTCTTTCTATTAACTTGTTTGGAAAAGGGGTTGATGGTAGTCTTAATTCATTAATTTCAAATTTGTTGTCTATTAACTTGCTTGGAAAATGGGTAAATTGCTAAGAACTATGTAATTAAAGGTTAATTGATGTCTGCCAGGATATGGATTCACTGGTTAATTTCATGTTTTAAATTTGTCAGGATATGGAAATTTAATCAAAGATTGTGTTTAATGCATTTTTTAGGTGAATTAGTTGAGACAGGATATGTGATGCTAATTTTTCTAGAAGATAGTGATTTCATGGATTGGAAAAGCAGTGAATCTATCTTAATCCTTCATGATGCCAAGAGAATAATTAGTTATGATAATGATTGGGTATCTTAAGGCCGTGTTTGTCAAAATAATGGTTTAAGTTACATAATTTTCCATCCTTAACATGTATATATTCTTTTATTTTATTCTATTTTCCTTTTTATTCTTTTTCACTTTATTGAGTTGGTTAAATAATGAAAGAAAAGGGATTAATGCATACTTATTCCTTGAGGATCGATACTCGTTTTAAACCCTATGGTATGCTTAATGATGAGTACACTTGCTCATATGTGTAATTTGGGGTTAACGTTTTAATTTAAACTTGATTGAGAATGTGCTTATTTTTATATAATTTCTATACCCAAATTCAAACACATCAAGTACATAAAAAAGAATGTTACACAAAGTAGTGATAAAAAAAAAAAAGGGCTAAATTTTTAGTGTGTGTTCCGTGACAAATCCGTGGCTATTTGCCACAAATTTGCCACGGAATCACAAAATTGCCACTAATCCGTGCCAATTCCATGGCAGATTGCCCGGATTTGCCACGGCATTTTTTTCTTTTTTTTTTGTTCTAATTTATTAATTATATTGATTTGTATTAATTTTTGTTCCATACATTTTAAATAACAACGACGAAATATTTTGTAAGTATCTTGATTTTTTTATTTTCTAATGCGTTCATTCTTGAAATGGAATTGAAAATAATTTTTCTTTGCCATTATTCAACTAGAAGACCAACTGACTGTCCTCACATTTAGTATGACTAGACAAAAATTGAATTGCAAAAACTTATCTTCCACTTGGTAGACAACATGACTTTTCTAACTCCATACCCCTTTCTCCTCACTCCATCTTCAATCGTAGCCCTTACCACTGTCAACTTCTTCCTTTGCCACTCCACTGTGGAGAAAATTCTTGATTAACAAAACACATCTTGGACAATTCCACTGTGGAGAAAGTATTTCTTGGCCTTCTCGTGTCAACCGCTCTTCAAAGCCCTTTTTTTTTCACTCTACCACCACGTTTTTTAGATGATTCCTTAGTTTTGTCTAAAATTGCGAATTCTCCTTTTGCTTTGATATAATCAGTAGGCTTGGATGCGTGGGATAGCTTGAAGAATGGGGAATCACGGGGCCTTAAATTCTTTGATTTCACACCCACACATGTGGCTAAATATATAAGAAAGTTCACCCCCTGGACAAATCCATCCTGTATCCCTTACTTGCCAGCTTGATCGCTTGTCTTATTTACCATTTTCCTTAGCGGGTGGGGATCAGACCACTATTTGATACATGGACCATGTTTGTTTCCAAGAGATACCCTGATACTGTCTTCAACCCCTATCCCCTGTGACTCCACATTTGAAACCCAAGCTCAACCTGCCACTCCCACCACTTTATTTAGCCCTCTAAAACCTAACCTCAGGCCACTTCACCATTGCCACTCTTCCCTCCAGTTTAATTCTTTCCTCTGTGACTCATCACATTCTCTACATTTTTTTTGAAGACATTGAATCCAAAAAATGTTGGAACTTTTATAGATGCATGTGGCAATGAGTTAGTTTTCAATGGCCGAAGGTGACGGTGAGCATTAAACTATAAGTGCTTTGTGTTTTCACTCTCTATAAGCTGATGGTATTCTATTATGTATGGGTAAATTGCTTCTTCGTTCAAAGTGTGTAGCTTTGTGAAGATATGAAGATGTGAATATTATAATAAGTGAAGATTTTTTATAATAAATTCTAATTTGGTATAATTTGGAGAAAAGATTTATTTCTCATTCGGGGAAAAAAAGTAGTGAAATGAAATTCCATGTGTAGTTCCCTTGAAAATGTTGAGGACCAAAGCTCTGAAGGATCATGGCTTTTTTATTATTGGTAAGCAATTCGATGACACAATGCTTACTAATGTATCCTCTATGGAGGAGACTATAAATGTCTAGTGAGATTTCATGAACTAAGGAATGGTGAAAATACTCCCTAATACAATCTGCTCTAGAAACTAATAGACTTCGGTACTTGCATGAAGAGGGCACAGATGTGCTTGATGACTACTCTATTTGTTGATTTTGTTTGGGTTTTAAATTGAAGTGTCAGTGACAAACTATTATCATTACAAACTAAACACCAACCTTTTGAATGCACTATTTTTCGAGGTGGCAGAAATCTGCAAATTTCATTCGCTATCTTATAGACTTTTGAAGGGGTTGTACATTTAGTATGGACTCAATAATTTATCAATGGTGCAACCTCTTGTGCATTGAGTGTTTAAGGGACATCATTGCCTTGTTATCCTTTGGCACAATGAGAGATTTTCAGACTCTTGTATGCTTTGTTTTCCTGCATCAAGTGAAAATAGTTTTTCTTAGCATGTGGAGGTTCCTATTGTTTTTTTATATATGTGTACTGGCCTTTGTTTGACAACATGAGCACACTGAGCTAAGAAGTCATGGCAATCATAATGAGTGTAAGTTTCTAGCACTTGCACTGGTCAGTGATCGATAGCTTTGACTAGGATGGTAAATTTGAGGATGCTTTTAGGGAAATGAGAAAGGTCATTTTATGCACTGTGTAAGTCGCTTTTCTAGTAGGGAATCTGAACTTGATTTCTAATTTCAAGCCATCACCCGTTAATGCCATTTTCTACACTATGCTAATGATAGCTTTTATCTTCGACAATCAGAAGGTTTCTCTTAAGTTACGCATCGGGACATATTCCTCCGGAAATTAGGAAATAGGAAATGGACATAAATAAATATTATTTTTGTAATTATTTATTTTTAATATTTAATATACTTTTAAAAATTAATACATATAAATATTCTACAATTTCTTTTAATTCTAACCAAAATAATAATTTCATAATCAATTAGTTTTTTGTTAAAATACATTAAAAATGAAAATCAATTTCATCAATTTATCTCTATAAATTTTAAATTACAATATTAAATTAAACAATAAGTACATTTGCTTGATTAGTTCTTTACTCTCTCTCTCTCTCTCTCTCTATATATATATATATATATATATATATATATATATATCCTTTATTATGTATGAGTTAAAAAAAAAGTATACATATGTTATGTTAATATTTTGGGTACGCACAAGCTCGATTTGAATTTGTATTTTGCATTCAAGCGTTATGTGAGAGGCATGAGTGATTTCACATGGAATTAAAGCAAGAACATGCAATGATTTGAATATTAATGTGGACATCTCTGTCCACACAGTTTCAGCTAGTTTGGTATAGGTCTTTAAAAGCAGTACCTTTTGGCTAGGAGATGAGGTATAGAGAACCCTTATTGGCACTGAATTCTTTTTGGATGGATCCGGTGCAATATTTAATCTTTACTGTTAAATGGCATTGTGTGTATCTGGCCATATACTTGTGCGGCCTTAACTTCTTTTTGCTTCATTTTCTTTACATTCCTACCTCCATAACCGGCTCTCCCCCTCCCCCTTCCCCCTCAATTCTTCATCCCTTTTTTTTTTCTCCCAAGTGGCTGCCGGCCATTTCCTCTTACACTTTTCCTTAATCGAGAACAACTCCACTCCATTTTCTTTAAATTTTTTGCTTTTTTCATCAAGAAAACACCATTCACTTGGAGTTTAGAAAGTTGGCATTTGTTATGTAAATGCTGGAACAAGCTTCAAGCTAAGCCTCCAAGAAAACCATTCACCATTTTCTTCCTTCTCTATGACCAAAATCTATAGCATGCTTTCTAGCTTTGTAGATCTGAATTTTAATGCTATCCTTGTGTGTTATATTGATGAATAACTAGTGAATCTAGCTTAGAACTATGAGAAACAAAGTGAAGGTGATACCTTATTTGTAAAAAATGCATTTTTTTAATGATGATTATAGCGGTCTTCTTTATTCTAATTATAGTGGTCTTCATCATCATACTTTTAATTTGTTGATACATCCTATTGCTTCTGGTTGCCTTTTTCTTCCATAAGTCATTTTTTCTTTGCACTGTTTTTCTTCTCTATTCTTGATGTGTTTAATGATCTACTATTTAATTTGTCTAAATGAAGGGCAAAACATAAGAACATTAACTTGGGAGAAAAAGGTGTCATTGTAAGATTGCTCATCCTGAAGATCTTCCAAAAACTGGTCCTGGTATGACATTTCTATATGGTATATGTAATCTAAATTACCTTTGTTATTGCATTGAGGACCTATGGTGAAATTACAATCTACTTTCTTTAGGGCATGACCTATGGTAGTATGACTATGATCATGAATCATTCTTCTTTTGAAACCAATTCAAAATTTGACCACCTCTCAAACGAATTGCAACTTCCCATCTTTGAAAAAGAGAATTGAAGAAGAAATCCCGGTCCCTTTGTGGTTTTTTGAAGGCTACTAATGGCTGATATATATTTGTGCGAGGAAGAAGAGACGCCATGAATAGAGATAGTTTAATATGAATGCAATTATAGAGAATTATTGCATTGGAGTTCGTGCACCATTGCATGAATTAAATTAGCCTTATCATGTACGAAAGTTGTGTCCTTTTAAAGAATGTATTTAATATTATCTCATTTCATAATGAGGAAGAGGAAGAGGGAGATTACAGCTAGTAGAGGGAGGAAAGAGGGGAGGGAGGACTAAGGAGAGAAAGAGATAAGGCGGAAGGAAAAAAGATGATACCGGAAAGAGTGAGAACAGATGAGAGAGATTGGTTTGTTCAGTTTTGTCAAAACTTAAAGTATACGTGGGACCTATAATAAGAAAGAGATGGTAATGATGAGATTTGGTAAAATTGAGCAAAGGGCTACTATAATCATTTGTTAAGAATTCTATTATTTTCTTGAATTATTAAAATATGGCAAATACAACTCATTTACCTACTTTAAATTTTGTCATAACTCAAGGCTTTTTTATTTCTATTATATCATATAGCAGCATGATATTATGTACTCCCAGAATGAGTTTTTTTTTAAAATAATATTTTGGTATTATGTTGTTATATCTCCCATCCTTTTATAGACTTTTTGATTTCTATTAATGTCCATATATACTCAGATGTCTTTCATGCATGGGTTGTAGGAAATTTTGATGGAGGATAGGAGTTGGATGTATAATCAGTATGTGACTAGGGTTAAAGGAATTACAACCGAATTTGTTAGGGGAGTCGATCAATTTCTTCAATGTGCTTTATCAAGAGTAGTAACATCCATTAATCCTAAAGAAGTGAGATGTCCTTGCGCAGAGTGCAACAATTTGCATTATCATACTGCGAAGGAAAGCAAATTGTACTTGTATAGAAAGGGATTTACCAAAGATTGTTATAATTGGACATGCCATGATGAAGAATTTCAAAATTTGCCACACATGTCCAACGCAACTGTGGATGGAGATACTTCAAGATTAACCAATCGGTATTCAGAAATGATCATAGATGCAGCAGGACCAAATTTTACCCCAGATCTATCCTCCTCTACTATTGAAGAACCTCCTAATTCTGATGCAAAAAAATTCTATGATACGTTGAAAGCTGTAGATACTCCTATATGGGAAGGGTGTACGAGCCACTCACTCAAGTTTGTAGTATCGAGATTAGTGAATATTAAATTAGAAAATAACATGTTAGAGAAATGATTCAACCAAGTCGTGATATTGATGAAGGAGGTTTTGTGTAACACCCCCCTACTACGTACCCAAAGAAGGGCGGGGATGTCGCCCCTCCCGAGGAAATGGGTCGTTAAAATAAGGTAAATGATATAAAGGCAAACCCTAGAAATCCAACTTAAATAAATAAAAGAAAACTCTTATTACATCCGGCTCAAAACTAGAGCAAAACTAAATAAAAGCAATCATCCGATTCAGAAGCATAAAACAACAATTGTCTCTCAAAACATAATGGAAAATAACAAAAGCTTCAACTATTTCACATCCCGCCAGCTCAGCATAATTAAGCTACTGAAAACATAAAATAAAATAGTGTGAGATTAAATCTCAGTAAGTCTTGTGTGTGCACATGGTACTTTGAAAGTTCGTGTATGCATAGTGAAAACATTTGCAGAAATATTTGGCAAGTCATAAATAATTTTACTTTTGTAAGGAGTGGAGTTTTCTCATTGTCACACTTTGAACAAAATAAATCATCAACTCGAATAAAGCAGTCATGGTGCTATACTTTGGGCCCTATGATAAGGAAACGGTTAAAGCACCACACTTTGTGCACCTTGCCAGGATCAGATTAACACACTTTGGGCGTTCTGATCAAAGGTGAGTGTACAGCCCACCGGGTGAGATACTCCTCCCTCTCTTCACCCAATAAAACCATCCGGGTGTCCATGTCGGGAAAATAAATAATACCTTACCAGGTACAAATGTTAGCTCCGATCGGCCTGACCAACTAATACTATCGCCTTCTCATGCAAAACTTATCTTCTGGAGGTGTCCGCCTGCCAGAAGACTCACTCACGCCCTCCAAGACTAGTATTGTTAACTTACCCTTATTGAGTACTCAACGAACATATCCGTTAATTCCAGATTCACAATAATAAGTCCATACTTTGACTTTATAAAATGTGATTTTCTTGGAAAAAGAGTTTACTAAAATATTTAAGAGAAAGAACAGTTCTTGATAAAAGCATTGGTTTAACAAAACCATTTAGAGCATAATCATCCACGTTTACAACCCAAAATATCATAGTTCAACAATAACTTTACAAAGCTTCACAACAATCGACTTGCCACCGCAAGCATTTATCAAAAGGGTTTATGCAAAGACTTACTTGATATGCCTCAGATAAACAAGATAAAATCACAGCTCGCTTCCTTCAAATACCCTCCTGATCTAGAATCACATAATATCATGATCAGGGTCTCAATCATCTCAAGCATGAATTAAACTCATTTATTCCCATAACACATCATGATCCATTATCTAACTTCAAATAAATCACTTAATCCTCAAAGTACATACACCATGACCATATATCCTTCAAAGACATGAATAATATATCAAAAAGACCTCGACTTAACCATTAAGATTCACATCCATTATTATCACAATAAAATATAGCATTGCTATCCATCGAATATGCTTGACACAAAACCCATCTCAAAGTATTCATTCATCCCAACAAAACCCATTCATCATGCTAATATACTCCCATAGACATCATCATTCATATTAAACATTAATTTCGACATCAAGGGTAAGAATCCTCTTACCTTACAACCACCGGGTTAATAAGGTCTCGATGCTCCTATGGTGATCGTCACGAGTTCGCCTGAGAATGAGAGAAAGCTGTCTTCTTTACTTCCTCTTGATCGAAAATTGAGAAAGAAGATGAAATCAGCCTCTATGTGGCGTGATTTAAGGGATGGAAAAGAGAAGAACCAATGGAGAGAAGGAATTGAGAGGTTGAGTGGTCTTTTGCTTACCTTAGGGAGTGCTCGGTTTCTTGGCCTAGGATTGCTCTTGAGTTTTCAAAAATTGCAGAGGAGATTTGCTGGAATTTTTCGTGTGGTAAGGTTGGAATAGGCGGCTGCTGTGATTTAGGGTTAGAAGAGTTTGATTTAGGGTTAGAAGGTGATGCTAAGGACTCCTAATGGCTCTAGGTTTCTTTGGCAGCAATGGCAAAAAACTGCAGCTTGCTGCACTTTTGTTGTTGCCGAAATTGAGAAGAGTTGAGAGAAGAAAAATAGTTTGAAGTTGTTCACCTAAGCTGACCGAAAACTGCACAAGGGAAGGGTTGCATGTGTTTAGGGTTTTTTTTTGCCAAAACAAGGAAGAGTTTGTGTTGAGCTAGAACTTCTTCAAAGGTGGCGGCACTAAGCTAGAAAATTTTCCATATTTTCAGCTAAGGTTCCATGATCAAAATCACGAAGATATTTAACTAGAAAAATAACAATTTAATTCCAGCTATCAATTATAAAATCTTGATAAATTACAATCATGCTGAAATTTAATTACTCTAGCTAGAATTTTTGAAAATAAAAAAGTATAAAAGCTTAAAATAAAATCAATCTTTATCCTTATCAAAAATCCTTGAATTTAGGAGACAATTATGGAGACTTATCTCCTAAGAAGATGGCGCTGAAAATTTAAAAAGGAGAGCTGGGATTTTCGGCCAAGCATGAGGAAATCTAGGAAAAAGAATCCAAAAAGAAAAGCTAAGATTCGCAAAAGGTAAGATTCGAACTCGGGTCACTAAAGGATAATCACCAAACCTAACCGCTATTCCAAATCAACTCCGATGATAATATTTCTCTAGGAAATTCTTTTCACCCTAATTCTCATCCCTCCATCTCTCCTACTAAACTTCACCTAAAACAAATTTTCAATTAATGCAACAACACAATTATTTTCTCATCAAATAAATCAAATGCAAGTGCAACCTTGAAAATCACATGCACCCATGCAAGGATAATTTTAGGATAACACATGAAATGCGAAGTGCTATGCAATGCATGACTTTTTCCCTATAGGTCAAAGGTTGTTTCGGGCAGGGTATTACATCCCCTCCCCCTTAAGAGTATTTTGTCCCGAAATTCAGATTCCATACCCTTAAAGCATATCCGGATACTTCCGACTTAACCATTCCTCGGTTTCCCACGTCACATCCTATGCTCCATGATGATCCCAAAGTATTTTCACCATAGGTATCTGCTTGTTCCGAAGAGTCTTGACACTCTGCTCTAAAATCTTGATTGGTTTCTCCACATAACTCAAATTCGGCTGCAGCTCCAAAGGTTCCTCATTAAGCACACGACTTGGATCGAGGTTGTACTTCTTTAGCTGAGACACATGGAAAATGTTATGTATCACAATTAGTCTGTCGATAGATCCAATCTATAGGCGACCAGCCCAACCTTCTCCATTATCAGAAACGGTCCCATATACCTAAGACTCAACTTTCCTCCCTTTGGCTGCCTCAGTATTCCTCTGCTAGGAGTCAACTTCAAGAACACGCAATTGCCCACTTGGAACTCCAGCTCCCTCCTCCTATTATCTGTGTAACTCTTTTGTCGGCTTTGCACTGCTCTCAATCTTTCTCGGATGACCTTAACCTTGTCCATCATCTCTTGAATGCATACTTCCCCAGTTTTCCTAACTTGCCCCTCTTCTGTCCATCTCCAGTATATAGTTACTTGACATTTCTGTCCATATAATGCTTCATACGACGCCATCCCAATCGATGCCTGGCCAATTCTACATGCGGTAAACACTCAATCCACTTGTCCCCAAAGTCGAAAATACACGCTCGGAGCATATCCTCCAATACCTGAATGACTTTTTTAGATTGACTGTCGGTCTGCGGATGAGCAGAGGTGCTAAATTTCAATGTAGTACCCAAAGACTCTTGATACTTATTCCAGAATCTCGAAGTGAACCTGGGGTCCCTATCTGATACGATGCTTGACAGTACACCATGCAACCTTACAATTTCTCGGGTATAAGTCTGAGCTAACTTTTCTATCTAGTCCCTTACGCTTACCGGTATAAAATGCGCTGTCTTGGTTAGTCTGTCCACAACCACCCAAACTGCATCCTTGTGCGACTTGGTCATCGGAAGGCTAGTCACAAAATCCATAGTCACCTTTTCCCATTTCTACTCAAGAATTGGTAATGGTTGCAATAAACCTACAGACTTCTTATGCTCCATCTTAACTTTCTGGCATGTCAGGCATGTTGACACATACTGAGCCATATCTCTCTTCATTCCAACCTACCAATATTTCTTCTTCAAGTCATGTACATCTTCACTTCCTCGGGGTGTATAGTATACTTGCTCCTGTGAGCTTCATCCAGTATCTTCTTCCTCAAATCTTGGATGTTAGGTACATATATCTGGTCCCGAAAATATAGTATTCCTTTCACGTCGGTCCGAAAATCCTTACCTCCCCTTCTAATCTCTTTTCCTTTGAAAACCTGAAATTGCACTGTCCTGTTGGGCTGTAACAATTTCCTACTCCAGATCAGGCTTCAGGGTCAAGTTACTTACGCAGATCTTCCCCTCTCGAACTTCTGTTTCATGCTCCAGGATTTCCTGCACTGCCAGCACTTCCCGAATTCTCAAATGTGCTATCTTCACTTTACGACTCAAAGCGTCAGCTACCATATTTGCTTTGCCTGGATGGTAATTAATGGGACACCTATACTCCTCCAAGAACTCCATCCATCTACACTGCTGAAGATTCAAGTCCTTTTGCGTGAAGATGTACTTCAAACTCTTATGGTCGGTGAAGACTTTATATTGCGCTCCGTACAAATAATGTCGCCACTTCTTCAGGGCAAATACTATGGCTACCAGCTCCAAATCATGGGTCGGATAATTGACTTCATGCGGTTTCAGCCTCCTAGACGCAGAAGTAATGACCTTCCTATCCTACATCAGCACAACTCCCAAACCTTCCTTGGATGCGTCCGTGTAGAGTACATAGGGCTTGTCGGCCTCGGGTAAACTCAGCACAGGCGTTGTAACCAATCTTCTTTTAAGCTCTTGGAAACTCTTCTCGCACTACTCACTCCAAGCAAAGGCAACATCCTTCTTGAGTAACCGCGTCATCGGTGAAGCCAGAGTAGAGAAATTCTTAATGAAACGCCGATAGTACCCAGCCAATCCAGGAACTTCGTATCTCGGTAACATTCTCTGGTTGCTTCCAATTAGCTACGGCATCCACCTTGGCAAGGTCCACCTTGATCCCATCCTTAGATATCACATGGCCGAGGAAGGATACTGAACTTAACAAAAACTCACATTTACTAAACTTAGCGAAGAGCTTGAATTCCCTTAGCTTTTTCAGGACTAACCTTAAGTGCTCTGCGTGATCCTCCGGGTTCTTGGAGTAGATTAAGATATCATCGATGAAGATAACCACAAACTTGTCCAAATATGGCTGGAAAACTCGATGCATCAAATCCATGAAAACTACTGGTGCGTTAGTTACACCGAACGGCATCACCACAAATTCGTAGTGGCCATACCGCGTGTTAAAGGCAGTCTTAGGAATGTCTTCCTCCTTAATCTCACCTGGTAGTATCCTTACCGTAGGTCCAACTTTGAAAAGAAAGTTGCGCCTTGAAGTTGATCAAACAACTCGTCGATCAAGGGTAGAGGGTACTTGTTCTTGATTGTTAGGTTGTTCAGTCCCCGGTAATCGATGCACAATCTCAAAGTACTATCCATCTTCTTAACCAACAACACCAGTGCTCCCCACGGCGACATACTCGGTCCAATATATCCTTGCCTCACCAACTCTTCTAGTTGCTCCTTTAACTCCTTCAGTTCTGTCGGTGCCATTTGGTAGGGGGTTCTTGACACAGGTTCCGGTAAACTCAACTTCTTACTCAGGGAGTAGAGAAGTGAGCTCCGCAGGGAAAACATCCAGAAAGTCCTTTACCACCTCCGTACTCTCCAAGGTACACTAGTATTTGGGTTTGTTCAGAAGATACGCCAGATATCCTGCACATCCGCTCCTAAGCAACTTTCGAGCCTTAGCACCATCAATTAAGAATTTTAGTTCATTTGCCCGCTTACCATTAAATTCAATCACATCTCGCCCGGGTCTTACAAATTGCACCGTCTTAACCTTGCAGTCAACACGAGCTCCGTGCTTCAACAGCCAGTCCATACCCAAGATCAGGTCATAATCCTCAATGGGTAGAATTATGAGATCTACTTCCAGAATCTCCTTTCCTACCTCAACTTCGCAACTTTCCATTAACTTACCCGCTTCTACCACTCTTCCCAAGAGTGAGCTTACTACTAAGGTATAAGGCAATTCCTTTCCTTCCCAACCCAAATGCGATGCACAAACTTTACTTACATAAGAGTGTGTGGATTCTGGATCTATCAAAACATTAACAAGACAGCCTTAGATAGAAAGGTTACCTTCAATCACTGTAGCATCTGCTCCAATTTCATCCCAGGTCAAGGCAAAGACCTTAGCCTTCACTTGGGGTTTCTGACCTCCCCCTCTAGCAGCACCTCGGTTGACTCCCATGGGCTGAGTCGGGGCCATCTGCCCCATCCTTGGAGGTTTAGGGCAGGCGTTTCTTAGATGCCTCGGGTCACCACAGTTGAAGCATCTTCTTACTCCCCCGCTAGTCCAGTAGTTCCTCTCGGTGTGTCCCTATTTTCCACAGAGTCGGCAACTGAGATTACCCTGCATCAGTCCTGACATAGGTACATGAGGCTGCTTCCCCCGGTTTCCCCACTGCATAGGCCCAGCAGGTCGCTTGTTACTCGGAGGCCTCATTGGTGGTCTGGTCGATTGGAATGGCCTACTTACTGGTCGGTACTGATCCTTATTCTCTGTTCGGGATGCTGCATCCACGGTGGTTGTGTAGGATGTCGGCGGCGATGGAGCCAATGCCTTTCTCAAATCTGGCCTCAACCCCTTCACAAACTGTCGGGTGTGCTTCTGCTCCGTGTCGACCAAGCATTTACAGTACTTGGACAACTACGTGAATCGGGCTATATACTGAGCAACTGACATGCTTCCCTACTTGAGGGTTTGGAATTCATCCTCCCTCTTCTCAGCCACCCACCGAGGAATATTCTCAGCTCGGAAAGCTTCGGTAAAATTGTCCCATATCCATTCCTGCTCCTCTCTTTCCCAGTCACTCTGCACCCATTGCCACTATGCTCGCAACGGTCCCCTCAGTCAAAAAGCAGAAAACTTCACCATCCTCTCTTCTGTATACTGTAAAGTAGCAAAGATGTCCTCCATTTGTTCGATCCACTGCTCGGCCTTCTCATCTTGCTCTACCTCTCCCTGAAATGTGGGAGGTTAGAATTTTAGAAATCTCTCTAGAGCCTCATCCTCTCCCCGTGGTTATCTCTTGGCCACCTTGTCCACTCTCTCTTATAAATTTTGAAGGATCGAAGCCATCTTGTCAGAAGCCTAACCCATGGTCACATCCCGAGATCTCTCTGAAGCCTCCCCTGGCTCCTGCTGCAAGTGTTCCTCCATGTCGGGTGTGGAATGATGCATCCGCTCAAATTCTGGAGTCAACGACCCACTTTCCTACACAATTCTTCTATGAACGACTATCTTGCGTCTTGGTGCCATTTTTTATCATATTCACTCAAGTCAGATAGTTACCAAGGGAAAAAAAGTATGCTCAGGTCCATGATCAGTTAATAATGATATCTACTTGTTTCAAAGAAAATTTGATGATAATATATAAGGAAAAACCAAATGATAAGTAAAACTCATGCTTTTCATAAAGAATCATACTTTCATGAAGAATGGGTTATCACATGCGATACCCTTTTATTTAATAAAATAATCAAACCCTACAAGTAACATGCTTCTTCAAAAAGAACTAATGAACAAAAGAATGTAAATCCCAAAAAAGAGAGAAAATGCCGCTAGTATTCTATTCTCTACTCGCTGCTAGAGTCAGCAGAGGCATTTGGATCGTCAGAGGCTGGTTCCACGAGCCACCCCACGGAGCCATCAGGTTTCCCCACATAATCCCTCGCAAAACCAATTGAATCCGCACCTTCACTTGGCTAACCCAAATCAACCCTATTGCCCCTCTTGGCTCTCATGGCGGTCTTATAAAACTCATCCAAAGCTAACTTAATCGCACTCTTAGGTGCAGGCCTCTCATCCTCCGAGTCATATAAGTCAAACAGTCCCTTTCTCCTCAGCTTAGCATCTACTTCCGGTCCGTATCGAAGTCTGCTCCTCCTAGGACTCTCTTATAGCTTCCCTTTTCCTTTATCCTCCATTCCTGAAGTGGGCTACCTAAGTTCCCTCACTGCCGAGGTAACTCCATCACTCAGCCTATGTCCCTCATCACTGGACTCCTTGAGGTCATAATAAGTAGAAGTCCTATTAAACTCACCTATCTGCGGGGTCCGGGGAGCCTCCCTCACTACCTTATCCTCTTCCTCTATCCCATCCATCTCTCACTCACTCACACCATCTCCCGTATCCCCAAACTCATCTGCCTCCCCTTCACTCAGCTCAGCCATCTCCTCATCTTCCTCATCCTTATTGACAAGCTCAACTACCTCACCCTCATCATCCTTATCATACTCTCCTAGGCTTCCATCAACCTCCATCTCTGCCTCAATCACCGGGTCATCTAGCATAGGCGGCTCATGCTCCGTCTCATCCTCACTTAGAACCCAACCTCCCTCTGGCTTTGTCTCTGAATCAGATGAGGGTGGATCTGGTACATGTAGTGGGGCAGGTGGATACCCGTAGCCAGCGGGCCAGTCTCTGACAACCGATACAACTCTTTTGACCATCCTATAAACAAAATGCAAAGATTAGCACCAGATCAAAATACTTAAGGAAATAAAATCTAGTAAGTCACATAATTGCCTAAACCTGGGCTCTGATACCACTTGTAACATCCCCCTACTACGTACCTTAAGAAGGGCGGGGATGTCGCCCCGTCCCGAGGACAAGGGGTCTTTAAAACGAGCTAAATGATATAAAGGTAAACCCTAGAAATCCAACTTAAATAAATAAAGGAAAACATTTATTACATCTGGCTCAAAACTAGAGCAAAACTAAATAAAAGCAATCATCCGATTCAGAAGCATAAAACAACAATTGTCTCTAAAAACATAATGGAAAATAACAAAAGCTTCAACTATTTCACATCCCGCCTGCTCAGCATAATTAAACTCCTGAAAACATAATATAAAACAATGTGACATTAAATCTCAGTAAGTCATGTGTGTGCACATGGTACTTTGAACAGTTTGTCTATGCATAGTGAAAACATTTGCAGAAATATTTGGCAAGTCATAAATAATTTTCCTTTTGCAAGGATTGGAGTTTTCTCATTATCACACTTTGAAGAAAATAAATCATCCACTCGAATAAAGCAGTCATGGCGCCATACTTTGTGCCCCATGATAAGGAAACGGTCAAGGCACCACACATTGTGCACATTGCCAGGATCAGATTACCACACTTTGGGCATTCTGATCAAAGGTGAGTGTACAGCCTATCGGGTGAGATACTCCTCCCTCTCTTCACCCACTAAAACCATTCGGGTGTCCATGCTGGGAAAATAAATAATACCTTACCAAGTACAAATGCTAGCTCCGACCGACCTGACCAACTAATACTGTCGCCTTCTCAAGCGGAGCTTATCTTCTGGAGGTGGCCGCTTGCCAAAAGACTAACTCACGCCCTCCAAGACTAGTATTGTTAGCCTACCCTTATTGAGTACTCAACGAACATATCCGTCAATTCCAGATTCACAATAATAAGTCCATACTTTGGCTTTGTAAAACGTAGTTTTCTTGGGAAAAGAGTTTTCTAAAATATTTAAGAGAAAGAATAGTTCTTCATAAAAGCATTGGTTTAACAAAACCATTTAGAGCATAATCATCCACGTTTACAACCCAAAAAATCATAGTTCAACAATAGCTTTACAAAGCTTCACAACAATCGACTTGCCACTGCAAGCATTTAACAAAAGGGTTTATGCAAGGACTTACTTGATATGCCTCAGATAAACAAGATAAAATCACAGCTCACTTCCTTCAAATACCCTCCTGATCTAGAATCACATAATATCATGATCAGGGTCTCAATCATCTCAAGCATGAATTAAACTCATTTATTCCCATAACACATCATGATCCATTATCTAACTTCAAATAAATCACTTAATCCTCAAAGTACATACACCATGACCATATATCCTTCAAAGACATGAATAATATATCAAAAAGGCCTCGACTTAACCATTAAGATTCACATCCCTTATTATCACAATAAAATATAGCATTGCTGTCCATCGAATATGCTTGACACAAAACCCATCTCAAAGTATTCTTTCATCCCAACAAAACCCATTCATCATGCTAATATTCTCCCATAGACATCATCATTCATATTAAACCTTAATTTCGACATCAAGGGTAAGAATCCTCTTACCTTACAACCACCGGGTTAACAAGGTCTCGATGCTCCTATGGTGATCATCACGAGTTTGCTTGAGAAGGAGAGAAAGCTGTCTTCTTTACTTCTTCTTGATCAAAAATTGAGAAAGAAGATGAAATCAACCTCTATGTGGCGTGATTTAAGGGATGGAAAAGAGAAGAACCAATGGAGAAAAGGAATTGAGAGGTTGAGTGGTCTTTTGCTTACCTTAGGGAGTGCTCGGTTTCTTGGCCTAGGATTGCTCTTGAGTTTTCAAAAATTGCAGAGGAGATTTGCTGGAATTTTTCGTGTGGTAAGGTTGGAATAGGCGGCTGCTGTGATTTAGGGTTAGAAGAGTTTGATTTAGGGCTAGAAGGTGATGCTAAGAAGGACTCCTAATAGCTCTAGGTTTCTTTGGTAGCAATGGCGAAAAACTGCAGCTTGCTGCACTTTTGTTGCTGCCGAAATTGAGAGGAGTTGAGAGCAAAAAAATAGTTTGAAGTTGTTCACCTAAGCTGATTGAAAACTGCAAAAGGGAAGGGTTATGTGTGTTCAGGGTTTTTTTTTGCCAAAACAAGGAAGAGTTTGTGTTGAGCTAGAACTTCTTCAAAGGTGGCGGCACTAAGCTGGAAAATTTTTCATATTTTCAGCTAAGGTTCCATGATCAAAATCACCAAGATATTTAACTAGAAAAATAACAATTTAATTCCAACTATCAATTATAAAATCTTGATAAATTACAATCAAGCTGAAATTTAATTACTCTAGCTAGAATTTTTGAAAATAAAAAAGGATAAAAGTTGAAAATAAAATCAATCTTTATCCTTATCAAAAATCCTTGAATTTAGGATACAATTATGGTGACTTATCTCCTAAGAAGATGACGCTGAAAATTTAAAAAGGAGAGCTGGGATTTTCGGCCAAGCATGAGGAAATATAGAAAAAATAATCCAAAAAGAAAAGCTAAGATTCGCAAGAAGTAAGATTTGAACTCGAGTCACCAAAGAATAATCACCAAACCTAACCGCTATTCCAAATCAACTCCGATGATAATATTTCTCTAGGAAATTCTTTTCACCCTAATTCTCATCCCTCCATCTCTTCTACTAAACCTCACCTAAAACAAATTTTCAATTAATGCAGCAACACAATTATTTTCCCATCAAATAAATCAAATGCAAGTGCAACCTTGAAAATCACATGCACCCATGCAAGGATAATTTTAAGATAACACATGAAATGCGAAATGCGAAATGCTATGCAATGAGTGACTTTTTCCCCATAGGTCAAAGGTTATTTTGGGCGGGGTATTACATTTTGCCTCTAGGGAACAAGCTGCCATGTGACTTCTACCAAATAAAGAAGTTAGTTACCGGACTTGGGTTACCGGTTTAGAAGATTGATGTTTGGACCAATGGTTGTATGCTTTATTGGAGAGATGATATTAATAGGAGAGATTGCAAGTTTTGCAGTCATTCTCACTACATGCGTAGGAATGTGGGAAAAAATAAGCAACAGAAGAAAATCTCCTTTAAGCGAATGTATTATTTCCCGATTACACCAAGGTTGCAAAGACTTTTTGCATCCAAAATAACTGCAGAATACATGGGTTGGCACGCGGAGAGCCCTACTGAGCAAGGTGTAATGAATCATCCTAGAGATGGTGAAGCTTAGTAGCATTTTAATCAAACTTATACTGATTTTGCAAACGAGGTGAGAAATGTTAGATTAGGACTATGCACAGATGGTTTCGCACTATTTGGAATATCGGGAAAGCAATACTTATCATGGCCTGTTATTATCACTTCGTACAACCTACCTCCATGGATGTGTATGAAGAATTTGATGATGTTTTTGACAATCATTACACCAGGGCAAAAGAATCCTAAGCAAAAACTAGATGTGTATCTGCAACCATTAATTGATGAATTGAAGCAATTGTGGTTTGATAGTGTCTAGACTTATAATGTTTCAAAGAAATAAAACTTTCATTTGCAGGTAGCCCTTCAGTAGACCATCAGTGACTTCCCTGCATATGACACGTTGAATGGGTAGAGTACAGCAAGGAAACTTGCTTACCCGTATTGCATGGAGCGAACAATGTCGTTCCAACTACAATATGGAGGGAAACAATGTTGGTTTAATTATCATCGACAATTTTTGCCAATTGAACACCCTTTTAGGAGGACACCAAGTCTTTTAGAAGAGATAAAGGTGAGGAAAAATCACCAACTCCATCACGTAATTCCGATGACCAAATGTGGAACCGAGTTTGTAATCTTCCAAAGATAATCGAGACTACAACAGAGCTTGGGAAGAGTGATGGTAGGGGTGAATTTCACAATTGGGCAAAACAGAGTATATTTTAGGATTTGCCTTATTGGCGCACAAATCTCATTCGTCACAACTTAGATGTGATGCATAATGAAAAGAATGTTTTTGATAATGTGTTAAACACTGTCATGGATGTTAAAGGAAAGACCAAAGATAACGTAAAGGTTCACCATGATTTGGTCAGGTATTGCAACCAACCAGAACTTCGTGTAAGCCGAGAAGGGAATGGGAAAGTGTGTATACCAAAAGCATGCTATACTTTAACCAAAGAACAAAAAGGACTTTTGCTTGAGTGGGTTAAAGAATTGAGGCTTCTTGCAGATGGTTATTAGCTTCCTGATAGTTATACATCCAATATTTCCTGGTGTGTTGATTTGAAAGACTTAAAGATGTCCGGAATGAAGAGTCATAATTGCCATGTGTTTATGGAGAGATTACTACCCATAGCACTAAGAGAATTGCTTTCAACAAATATATGGAGTGTTTTGACGGAGTTAAGTCTTTTCTATAGGGATTTATGTGCTCCTAAGTTATCAATTACACATATGTGCAAACTGGAAAAAGATGTAGCACTACTAGTATGCAAGCTGGAGAAAATATTTCCACCGGGGTTTTTTGATGTGATTGAACATCTAATTGTGCATTTGCCTTACGAAGCAAAAGTTGGTGGTCCTGTTCAATATAGATGGACGTATCCATTTGAAAGGTAAGTTAATGCAAAAAGAACTTAAATGTATCAGATTTCAACCCCATGTACAGATATAAGTTTTTGATTTCATGACTATTTTTCCATTTAGGTACTTGCATCATGTGAAAGTTAAAGTAAAAAATAAGGCTAGAGTTAAAGGATCAATTTGTAATGCGTATTTAGTTGAAGAAACATCTACATTTTTCTCCTATTACTTTGAGCCTCACTTGCAAACAAGACATACTACTCGAGCTCGTAATGATGTGGATAACAATAAAGCTTTAGTGCATGAACAAGTCTTGTCAATTTGTGCCAAGTCTGAAAGGCCAATTGGAAACTTAAAAACACGGTATTTGATCATAGAAGAATTAAGAGCTGTCACCAATTACATCTTGCTTAATTGTGAGGAGGTGCAGCCATACATTAAGTATGTGTGTGTGTGTGTGTGTGTGTGTGTATACGATTTTGATCATAAATGAGCTGCTAAAAACCTTGCTAATATGATATAATACTTGTGATTATTGATTCAGCAAATTCAAGCAGCATGTGAGGTCTTTGGCACTAATTTTAATGAATGATGAAGTTGAAAGAAGATTCTAGAAGGAGTTTACAGGATGGTTCAGGACTTATGTAAGTTTGTCAATGTATAAAAAGTGTTTGGTTATTTGATATAACATTTCTACTCATGTGCTTAATTTTTTTCATTTAAATAGATTCACGATCCAAGTAAAAGAGAAGATAAGATATGCCTAAAGAATTTATCTTGTGGACCCTCAGCGCAAGTAAAATCATTTAATGGTTACTTTGCAAATGGGTTTAGATTCCACACATATAGCCATAGGGACGGAAAGAAGACTGTGAATAGCACTGTATGTGTTAAAGGTGGTGGAGATGGGATGTCTAGGTATGATTATTATGGAATTTTGAAAGAAATAATTGAAGTTGAATTTGTTGGCAATCCAATCTAAAAGGTCGTGCTTTTTAAATGTGATTAGTTTGATATCGCACCTAATTGGGGTACAAGAGTGCATTCTTAATATAAGCTTGTTGACATTAATCACAAGAGGAGTTATGCTGGATTTGATCCATTTGTATTGGCCCATCAAGCTATGCAAGTATACTTTACCTCATATCCTGGTAGCAAAAGAGTAAAGTGTGATTGGTTAGCCGTATGCAAAATAAAAGCACGACATGTAATTGATGCACTATAGGTTGACAAAGCCTACCAAGAAGATGTGGATGATGCTGAAGTAATAACCATATGTATAGGAGATGACATTGGTCCCCTGGCTTATGAATCTGGTGAAAAAAAAGGTAGTGGTTGCTAAAGTAGAGTTTATTACAACGTCAGAGAATGACTCAAGTCACGAAGAGGATGAAGAAGAGACTGATTGGGAAACGGATGATGAAAATGATGACATTGGTGTAGAGTATGTGTCTGATGCTGAATCAGAATAAATATTGTTTGTAACATTAGTTTTACTTGTAAAAAAGTGCCTTACACGTTACCTAAAAAATGCCTAACTTATCAATGTTAACTTCACTTCTACCCTCCCTTCTTCGTTTTGTTATCCGTGAAAGGTAGATTATTATTATTATTATTATTATTATTATTATTATTATTATTATTATTATTATTATTATTATTATTATTATTATTATTATTATTATTATTATTATTATTATTATTATTATTATTATTATTATTATTATAATAAAATTAACTTGATCAATGACTCTATACAAATAGACAGATATGGCTAAATAAGGAAAAAAGAAGCGTTCGAGTGATAGTTCATTTATATCTGCTCCAAAGGTAGGGCAACCTTCATCTCATGCCCCAGAAGTTAGAACTCCAGTCGTCACTCCTTCTTCTAGTCATCCAGATACATTGCCTTCTTCTACTCAGCAGCCGACATCCATTTCTACTCCTAGTCAGATACCCCTGGACAACAATAGAGTTGGTGAACAGCTGGGGTTTTCTCTACATACACCAGAGACTTCTCATTTTCTTATAGTTGGAGGTGTATGATGTACTTCATGTCCACCTACTGAGCCTACCGATACTAGGCAGCATCAGTAAGGTGCTGAGTCTCCCAGTCTATTAGTGCACCCTTCAGTAGCTAGTGCTACATCACAGCACGTGGATAATAACATAATCGAGCTCTATGGTGATACGTAAGTAGCACATAATGTTTTTCTTATATTTTACTTCAATTTCATGTTCTATGTTGCTATCTAGGATGCTCAACCCATTTTGTGGTCTTTTTCCCTTAATTATTTTCCATTCAAATCTAGCCTATTATGCTATGGTTATTAACATTTGTCTAATTATTATAGATTCACACGTCAGACTGAGTGTGCAAAAACTATCACCACAATAATAAAACAATAATTTAAGGATTACTGGCCACGATTGAGCAATGTACCTGCTGATGTTAGGGATGTTTGGTTTAAGGAGTTTGTTGTATGTATTTGTCTATTACTTTTTTGTTGTTGTATGTTCACATTTTACTATCAGTCTAAATACCTATTATCTACCTTTATCTCAGAATGAGTAGTCCTTTTATAATGTACTAACTTGTTCATTATTTTAGAAACACTGGACATGGCACCCGGATCATTTGCCACGGATACGTTAGCGTGGGAGGAAAGATGTCAGGCAAGATTGTTTGATACCCTTTCAAAGATCAGGAATGTACACAAGAAGAGGCCTGCTTGGATGTCAGAGGACATATATCACCAATTGTGCAGATACTGGCAATCCGAGGATTGGCAAAAAAATCAAATATAGCCAAAGAAAATAGAAGGGCTAGTTCTGCTAAACACACCGAATGTTCCATTAGCTTTATGGAGCATGAGTCGAGAGCGGTCTTTTCTCTTATATAATCTATAGTTAAATGTTTACTTTAATAATTGCTATTAAATTTCTACATGTTGAATTAAATGCTGAACTTAATTATCACTTTAATACTTCTTGTAGAGTGCAAAGTAAGGGTATGACTTTGAGTATCTTGCATTGTTTAAAAAATTATACCAATTTCAAGATGGGCCCAATAAGGGCGAATTTGTAGATGAGAAATCCCACAAGATTAGTGTATGCTACATATTAATTTCATTTTTATGAAATTGCATAACACTTTAATTTTTGTTTGTAGTTTCACCTTCGAATTATTCAAGAAGATGTCCAAATGATAAAGTCGCAGTACTCTCAAATAGAGTCTACTTATTCAGCATCCACTTCAAGTTTCATGACAGATGAGAAAGCTATGATTTTGTCAATTGCAAGTGGATTGAAAAAGAGAAGGGTCTATGGCATAGGATCCGAGGCCTCACACTTCAGACTTCAATACCGTCAGTCCGGGGCCTCGTCTTTGGGATCATAAGCAGATATAGAGAAGCTTCGTGGTGAGCTTGAGCAGACCCTTCAGCAGCAACTTCAACAGCAACTTCAACAACAGTTGGACAAGAAGGACAAAGAGATAGAGAAAGAGAGGAAAATGATGAAGAGGACTTTAGAGAAAAAGGATAAGAAAATGTCTGCATTGATTGTTATAAATCGCATGGTGATGCGGCATCTTAAATTACAAGTGCCCTCCATTCCCTCTTCTGACTCTGATGATTCTGACGAGAATGACTCTGGCCTTTCAATAGTGGATGATAGTTAGATTGGTTTTATTTTCATGTGGATGTTAAGTTCGCATCGCTTTGATTATGGATTTAGTATTATTATGAATTTATATTTACTATTTTTAGATATTTTGATGATATACGATTATTTGTGTATTTAAGCTCTAAACAAATTATGAAATTTTATGGTTTGCTAAAACAATTATGGTGGATGTGTTTTGCAATTGTGCATTGTGTGGTGGGAATAAGATTTGAGACATTGTAGGGGGTGTGTTGTGCATGTGTGTAGGGAGTATGATATTTAAGAACGTTGTAGGTTATGTATAGTGAATATGTATGTATGGATAATAGATTATAAATGTTATAGGTTGCTTGTTGTGTATATATCTGGGGAATATGACTCGCAACTTTATAGGCAGGGAGTGTAATGGGGATTATACATGTGTGTAAGGCATACTATTGCTATGGAATTATGAATAGGGAAATATAATAGGTTTTGAAGCTAAAATTGTAGACTGCAACAGATTTTGATTCCATGGAAAATACATGGCAGATTGCCACGAAAGATAGCACCAAAATTCGTGACAATCTGCACGAATGGGATCTACTTGAGTACTCCCCATGGCAAATCCATGGCAATCTGCCACGGATTTGTCACGGACAGCCTATATTCCATATTATTTCTGTAGCAAATCTGTGACAAATTGCCACGGATTTGTCACGGACGGTACCTGCTTGAGAAACGTCCATGGCAAATCCATGGCAGCTTGCCAAGGATTTGTTACGGACTGTACCTACTTGAGAAATATCCATGGAAAATCCGTGACAAATTATCATAGATTTGCCACGGATGGTACCTGCTTGAGAAACGTCTATGGAAAATCTGTAGTTGATTGCCAAGGATTTGCCATGGACTGTACCTACTTGAGAAATGTCCATGGCAAATCTGTGGCAACTTGCCACGGATAGTACCTGCTTGAGAAACATCCGTAGCAAATCCGTAGCAATCTGCCACGATTTACCATGGACAGCATATGTTTCATATCGTTTCTGTGCCAAATCGTGATAGATTGCCAAGGAGTTGTCATGAACTGTACCTGCTTGAGAAATGTCCGTGGCAAATCTGTGGCAATCTGCCACAGATTTGCCATGGATGGTACCTACTTGAGAAACATCCGTGACAATTTGTCACGAATTTGCCACAAACTGTACCTACTTGAGAAATGTCCATGATAAATCCATGGCAATCTACTTGCCACGGATAGCCTATGTTCTATATTGTTTCTGTAGCAAATCCATAGCAAATTGCCAAGGCTTTGCCACGGACTGTACCTGCTTGAGAAATGTCCGTGGTAAATCCGTTTGCCACGCATGGTACCTGTTTGAGAAACGTCTGTGGTAAATCCATGGCAATCTGCCATGGATTTACCATGGACTATACCTACTTGAGAAATGTCCGCGACAAATCCGTGGCAGATTGCCATAAATTTGCCATGGACGGTACGTGCTTGAGAATTGTCCGTGGCAAATCCGTGGCAATCTGCCACGGATTTGCCACGATTCACTCACAATATTTCTTCCCAAATATGATACCAACTTGAACAATCCGTGGAAAATTGCCGTGGCAAATTGCCATGGAAAATATTCCATGGTAAAAAAATGCTTAGCGACGAAGGTATTTGTCACAGACCTTTTCCATCGCAGATCCATGGAAAATTCCAGTTTAGCCACGGATTTGTCCGTGGCAAATTGGCAGATTTCTTGTAGTGATTGGGATTTTGTGCTGATAGTTGCTCACCGTTTGGCATGTCAACAAAGCAGTATTAATGTTGGCCAGTTATTGTCACTTCTTATAACCTCCCACCGTGGTTGTGCATGAAAGATCCTTTGATGTTTTTAACAATCATTGTACTGGGACCAAAGAATCCGAAACATAAAATGGATATTTATCCTAAACCATTTTTGGACTGAAGGTGTTGCTACATATGACATAGCAAAGAAACAAAATTTCCAAATACGTGCTGCACTAATATGGACTATTAATGACTTTCCTGCCTATGGAATGATGAGTGGATGGAACATAGCTGGAAGATTAGCGTGTCCATGTTGTATAGAGAGGTCAAAGTCTTTTCATCTACAACATGGTGGTAAACACTCATGGTTTGACTGCCACCGCCACTTCTTACCCATGGATCACCCATTTTGATATGATACAACATCATTTAAGAGAGATAAAGGCTCTGATATGTTACAACCTATTCTATGTCCCACTGGGGATGACCTGTGGAGCAGTGTTTGTCAGTATTCAAAAATAACAGAGTCGGGAAGAGAACTTGGGAGATCGGAAGGTAGATATGTAAGTCATAATTGGGCTAAACAGAGTATTTTTTGGGATTTTCCATATTAGCTAACGCATTTGATTCGTCATAATGTTGACGTAATACATAATAAAAAGAATGTGTTCGATAATGTCTTCAATACAGTTATAGATGTGAATGGCAAAACTAAAGATAATTTCAAGGCCCATCGTGACGTTGAAGTATATTGCAATAGGCCAGAACTACATGTGTATAACGTCGGAGAAGGGAGGATAGCAATACCTAAGGCATGTTATACATTGATGGTAGAATAAAAGAAAATTTTGCTTGAGTGGTTGAAAGGATTAATTCTTGCAAAAGGATACGCATCGAATCTTTGTAGATGTGTTGATTTTAATGAATTGAAGCTGTCCGGCATGAAAAGCCATGATTGCCACATCTTCATGGAAAGATTACTTCCAATTGCCCTTAGAGAATTCCTTTCGGCTAATGTTTGGGGAACTTTAACAAAATTAAGTCTGTTTTTTCGGGATATTTTGTGCTCCTAAATTGTCTGTATCTCATATGATGAAGTTGGAGCAAGAAATACCGGTTCTTCTATGTAAGTTAGAGAAGATTTTTCCTCCAGATTTTTTCAATGTTATGGAACATCTCTTGGTTCATTTGCCTTACGAAGCAAAGGTTTGTGGTCCTGTACAATATAGATGGATGTATCCTTTTGAGAGGTAGTTGTCATTTTTCAAATTATGCTACGATGAGTTGTAGTCATTGCATAATACTTATTAACTATCATACTTTGAATTATGCCAGGTTCTTGTTTCATTTAAAGTTAAAGGTGAAAAATAAGGCACAAGTAGAAGGGTCAATTTCCAATGCTTATCTTGTTGAGGAAACATCTACATTCTTCTCCTATTATTTTAAGGCACGTGTGAGGACAACACATGTATCTATGGCTCGCAATGATGAAGGTGAAGTCGGGCGAAATGTAGATGAAGCTTCATTATCAATATGTAACATTTATGCAAAGATATTAGGAAAGATTCAAACCCGATTTCTCTCTCATGAAGAGTACAAAGTGGCAAGAAAGTATATATTACTTAATTGTGAAGAGGTTCAACCATAAATTAGGTGAGATGCTTGCCCCTCTATTGATATTAGGAATAAGATCCATTGGTAATTGTGTAATTTTCTTCTCTACAGTGAGTTCACATCTTGTTTACAATCTTCTATCTCAAATATATCGGAATTGGATGTACAAAGAAGGATAGAGAATGAGTTCGCAGGATGGTTTACAGATTATATATGCTCCTCAAAAATCAATTAAATTTTTGTACAACTGAACATATATTGTTAGTTAATGTATGTCCACCTGAACATTTCGTATGCTTTATAGGTGAATGATCCACAAAACCATGTATCAAATATATGTTTGAAGAATCTTGCTTGGGGACCTTTGAGAAAAGTGAAACATATACTGGGTACATTATTAATGGCTATAGATTTCACACCCACGAACACGGCGAAGGAAAGAAAACAGTGAATTCTGGAGTTTGTGTTAAGGAGGGTGATAAGGACTCAGTAGAGAGTGATTACCATGGTGTTCTTAAAGAGATTGTTGAAGTTAAGTTTCCTGGTAATCCAACACAGAAAGTGGTACTTTTTAAATGTGATTGGTTCGATCAAACAATAAATTGCGATGTGAGAATACATAAGGAGTATAAGATTGTTGATATTAATTGCAAGAGGAGATATCCAAAATATGATCCATTTGTGCTAGCTCAACAAGCATCTCAGGTGTACTATGCCGTATATCCAAGATGTAAAGGACCAAGATCCGATTGGTTAGATGTGTGTAAAGTAAAAGCTTGACATGTGATTGATGCACCTGTGATTGATAGAGCTTACCAAGAAGAGATGGATATTCACAATGCAATGAGCATTTCCTTAGTTGTTGATCTTAGTCCCTTAGCTCATGAATCGGGCACAAGTGATTTGTTGGATGTCCAAGAAGAAGGATTACTTAGGGATACAAATGAACTCGAAGATGAAGATGAAGACGAAGGTAACTGGAATACAGATAGCATGACAGAGATGGAAGAAGAAGAATATATATTAGAGGATGACTCGAGTGAATAAAGTACATTTATTATACATTCGTGATGTAAAGTTTAAATCACTTATGATGGTTGCCTATATTGTTGATCAATAATCTATGTTAAACTTTCATGTTTTACTAATTATTGGATGATCAATTATTATACTATTTTTTGTCCTTTTTTTTAAATACAGTTAAGTACGAGTTAATGCTAACCATTTTCTTTTCCACATGTGTTCTTTGCCTTTCCATAGGTATGCTTTTTTTGTTTTTTAAATACAGTTAAGTGTTAGTCAATGCTAACTATTTTCTTTTCCACAGGAGTTCTTTGCCTTTCCACAGGTGTACTTTTTTTTTTTTTAAATACAGTTAAGTATGAGTCAATGCTAACTATTTTCTTTTCGACAGGTGTTCTTTGCCTTTCCATAGGTATGCTTTTTCTTTTAATTATAAATACAGTTAATTGTTAGTGAATGCTTACTATTTTCTTTTCCACAGGTGTTCTTTGCTTTTCCAAATGTATATTTTTTTTGTCTAATATATAAATTGGATCCCCGTGAGTGATGGGCGATCATTCCCCATGAGTGATTGGTGATCACTCCTCATGGGCAATGGGTTATTACCCTTAAGTTACTTGTTGTTGTTGACATTGACTTTTTATTTTCGATCTCTTCTTTTTTAGGAAAGAAAACCTATACAAAACCTATATAAAAGAACACACATTTCATTATCCATATTAATTTTTGTTGTTGTTATTGGCATATAAATGGTTGTGTTTGGTCACATGCATAACCAACTCCAAATTGGAAATGAGTTTTCCATTACAAGTTTCTGTTGTGTTGAAAATCTCATTGAAAATCTGGTTTTCCATTACAGATTTTTGCTCAAAGCTTTGTTTCCAATCAGCTTGCCACTTATGGGTTCTTCTTACAAATGAAGCTAGTAGCATTAATTATAAACGTGAATTTCATTTCCTTTTCCTCTTTGACACCTAGATCACATAGGCTATCACCATTCATAAGAAACATTCTTTCTCTTTTTTCCTCTTTTCTATTGCAGCACACTAAGGATCACTATGGAAGTATTTATGATATTCCTAGAACTGAGTTGAAATTACTTAGTTCAAAGTCTTTTGAATTTAAAGTTCTACAAACTCAACTAATCTCTGCAAATCCTCTTTTTATTTAGCATTCAAACAGCCAGGAAGAATTCAGCCGAGATTCATTTGAATTACCTATCATTTCTCGGACTCTCCAAGCTTCAGCATAAGAAAAGAACAATCTTCACACTTTTTTAGAGCCTTAGGCCACCTACAAGATTCCTTAGACCGCCTACATGTTTTGTTTCTACATATTCTAGTTTATCTATTGCTAGTTAATTTTTTGTAATGGAAAATGTGTTCTTTTATACAGGTTTTGTTGTACATGTTTTATGTGTTTAATGTGTTAATGATACTTGGAATATGTTTAAATGTGGCATTAATGGCTGGAAAATGACTATTTTATATGGGAGACTTTGTCATATTTTTTTATAAATTTGCATTTATAACTTGTTCTACATATATATTATATATATATGTTTGAAATTTAAATATTTTTATTTCAAAATTAGGATGTCTAGCCATGGACAGTCTTCTGGAGGCGCTGGAACAGACCAACATACTCCTTCTTCTGACACCTCATCACCGTCACACATATTGTGCCTCTCCGAACCACAAACGATTTCTGGTTCACCTTCGCAATCAAGAGGTGCTTCTTGAGCAGAAGCTCCTACTTCTGCATCACACCATATAGGATCACAGGCCACAGACCCCCGACCTGTGATTATTCCTCGAGGAGATGGGTGAGTAATTTATAATTATTGATTGATTTCCAATTCAGTATATCTTCTTTAATAATCATATTACTTTCCTTTCCAGTTATATAAAATAGGTTTGTTGGTTCAGATAAATGTGTGAGAGAGATTCAAGGCATATTCAAGAGACAATTCAATGGTTCATACCCTACATATTCACATGTCCCGATACATGTGGTTCGGCAAGTGGGGAGTATGTTTCTTTTACTTTCCTACAAATTTAATCTCTTGTATATGTTATTGAAACTTATATGCTCAGATGTCATTTGTTATATTTGCAAATAAATTTACTTTAAACTATTAATTTAAATTTTAACGGCGATGGTTTACTGTATTTACAGAAGTTATTTCATTGGGCTCCTGAGCATGGTCCCCAGATATGAAGAAATTGGGAAAAGAAGTGTGCAAGAAGGTTTTCCGATACTTTGTCGAGGACCCGAAAGATCACACCTGCTAATTCATGTCCAACTTGGATTGATCTAACTAATTGGTCGGAGATGAACAAACATTGGTCGATCCCAAGTATCGATGAATAGTGCAGTCTGCAAAGGAAAACCGGTCTCATTGCAGTGTCACTCACACAGGAGGTTCCACCTCTTTCATTGAGCATGAGGAACGCATGGTAAATTCAATTTTATTAACTTTTGTATATTTCATAATTGTTTCAATCTTCTTTATCGTATTTGAAATAATTTTCTTTTCTATTAATTTAATTGCAGAGGAGACGTGAAAGGGGACACTTTTAGCTATCTGGACATGTTCAAAAAACTACATATGTTCCAGAACGGGGCAAGATAGGGCCAGTTTGTGGGCGAGCATCTGCAGAAGATATTGGTAAAAATAACTTATTCTTACATTACTTATTGTTATTCTTCTTTTAATTTTTACAAACTCACGTTATTTCAGGAGGAGGCACATGTCACCAAGGAGCGCTACTCTCAAATAGAGTCTAGCGGGTCTATCGACTCTGTTGCTATGCCAAATGACAAGGCCATTATCATTGAGGCAGCTGGCGAATTCAACAAGGGTTGTGTCTACGAATTGGGATCAGAGGCTACTGGCATTATGGAGTAGATGCATCAGTCAAATCTATTAGGATCATCTTCATCCACTCCTGTTGATGTTGACCAGATAGTTGAGACTATGGTTCAACAGAGGATTCAGGAGGTTGAGGATCGATGGAGGCATCGAGAGAGGAGTCGTGAGGATAAGTACAAGCATTGTGAGGAGAGGATTAAGAAGAATTTTGAATATAAAGTTGCGGGAATCGCTTCTTGGATGACAGTTATGTTCGAGAAGATGGGGGTTGCTGTGCCACAGATGTCTTCGGTGTTTGAGGACGAGGATGTGGATGAGGATGGGGATGAAGACGAGGACAAGGATAATGATTTATTTGTTTTCCCACCTGATCATCACCCCGGTCCTAGTACCGAGTTTGATGGTCCTCCCGCTCCTCCTTCAGCTAGTGCTCCTAATCCTTTAGCTACATGATTGTATTTTTTACATTATTTATCTATTGTGATACTTATGTGTATACACATGTTTGGATTATTGTAGTTTTACTTTATGATTTGGCATGTTGTAATTTATTATTAGTTTCAAAATTTTAATTATTTTATTAGATTTTTCTCTTTAAAAAACATTACAGATTTGATATTTAAGGGAAAATTTGCTTAAATATTTGTCACAGGTTTTTTAAATTTATTTATTTAAAATTAATTTTGATGCAAATTCAGTCTTAACTTGCAACGGCTTTGCGACGAATTTTTTTTAAAAATTTTTTTGATTTGTAATTATTCCGTCGCAAGTTGCTACGCATTTGCAATGGATATATTTTAATGTAATTATTCTGTCGCAAATTCGTAGCAATCTGCTGTGAATTTGCAACAGACGCCTTTCCACTTTGTGTTATCCGTCGCAAATCCATAGTGATTTGCTATAGATTTGCAACGGCATTTTCCACATTTTAATTTAATTTCCAAAAATTCCTTCGCAAATCCCTCTTATGTTGCAATGGATTTGCGATGGATATTTTTCTTGTTTATTTTAATATGTAATTATGTTGTCGCAAATCTATAGCAGATTGCTACGGATTTATGATGGAATTTTTTCCCATTGTGTACTATCAATAGCAAATCCATAGCACTTTGCTAGGGATTTGCGACAGCGTTCTTCACATTTTATTTTAATTTTCAAATATTCCGTCGCAAATCCCTCTCAAGTTGCAACAGATTTGCGACGGATATTTTTCCCTTTTATTTTAATATGTAATTATTCCACCGCAAATCTGTAGCAATCTGCTACGGATTTGTGAGGGAATTTTTTCCATTTTATTTTATCCGTGAAAATATTCCATTACAAATCTGTCGCAGCTTGCTACAGATTTGCGACGGATTTTTTCCACATTTTATTTTATTTTTCAATTATTCTATCGCAAATCCCTCTTAAGTTGCTATGGATTTGCGATGATTTTTAAAATCCATCATAATTCTGTAGCAAAATGTTGCTTATATTATTTTGGTTGACCAGAGATTTGGCCGTCGCAAATGTGTTGTTATTTGCAATAGATTTAGTTTCCCGTCGATGCTTGCGATGCTATTATTTGTGACGGCTGTTTCTGTTGCAACGCTCGATCTATGACGGATTTGGCCATCGCAAATAAGGATTTTTTTTTTTTTTTGTAGTGTCAAAATTTGCCAAGCATTCAAGTTAACCAACAAAAACACATAAAATTAATTCAATCATTCAATAAAATTAATTTAAGTCTATATAGCATAAAACTAACATAAGGATAACCATTTCCCATGGGAAGTGATCACCCATCACTCATGATGAGTGATCATCACTTATGGGGATCTAGTAATGAAAGATGAAAATGATTTTCTTACCTTAATAATGCTCCTCTGGACAGTTAAAGAAACAATTGTATCTCTAACTTGTGTAACATAGCAAATACTACTTATGTAGTTAAACTAAGAAAAAAAAAAGAATAAAAGCACAGTATTAAAGGCAGGAATTTTGATTCATTAGCAAAAGTGCATTACTATGCATTATTATTGTGCTGCCTTTGAGATTAAAACTAAGCCTTTTTTTTTCTTCAAGGGAGTAAGATATATTAATAAATTAAAAAATTGGAGTTGATTAAAGATCTAATAGTTTAAGCTTTTAAGTTAGAATTAGATATCAATTAAAACATTGGAGTTGATTGTTCCTGAATTACAAAATGGGTTTACCCTTATAAGTCTTTCAGCTCTACTTGGGAAGAGTTTCTTCCCAATCCAAACCAAAACTCTAATTTAAAATAATATTAGTTTAAATAATTTTCATTTTTCAAGAGCTATTATATACTCACAACACATCATATTTTCTCTCTTTCATTATGATTGGACCCCATAATTATCCCACATTTAATAATATTTTATTAAATTTTAACAAACTCATCTCAACCCAATCCTTACCCAAGCACAACCTTACTTTTAATAATAGGAATAGAACGTGGTCAAGACAAGAATAGCACCCGATGCAGACTAAAAATAAACTGCTTTTAACTTAATATTTGCTTAAATTACAAGTTCTACTGATCAGAAGCATTAATTTTGAGATGTTAGCCATTGGATTAATCCAAAAACTTCATTGTCAACTAGCACTAAGGTTGTTAGAGTAACTCTAGGAATGATAAACTGATCAAGATTGCATATGAAAAAGTAAACCGAAACTAAACGTAGGAACGATAACAAGCATCTTATTTGGTTATATAGGCCGCAAATTTGAACAACTTCCGTTTCCCATTTATGTTAACAGAGAACATTGTGCATTTTATTCTCTATTATTGTAAAATACTTATTCAAGAAAGATGAGAAAATCATGCTAAAACTAAACTAATATATGTAGCCAAAATTCTATGGAAATGGCAGTATATGCAACTATTTAGGAAGACAAGAGTAGAAAAAGAATTGTCACTACAAGAGACTAAGCTCATAGAATCAGCTTATAGAGACAATAAACTATAATATGTTCAGAATCCTCATATGCATTTAGTGCAAAGTAAAAGTAAATATTTAAAAAATGTAAAGAAAGATGTTCAACTCCTTATAAGTATTTTAACTTGGCAACTATTTTTGAATAAGAAAATGAGAACTCATTCACATAGGTCTGCATACATAATATGTAACCAAAAGCGGCGTCATTGCCCTTTTACTAATTTAGTGAAATGATTAATACATGAACCATTAGAAACCATCACAAAATTTTTCGAAATGATTAAAAAGTTTTGAATAAAAACATATTAGAGGACAAAAAAAATTTCTAAAAAAATAAATCAAAATTTTCGGGCTCATGTGGGCCCCTGCTTCCCCTCTTCCCCGCTAGGTTGAGACCAGGGATTGTTTTGTCCCCTACGAGCCGGGGGCAAGGATCTCTACTTTTTCCTGTGGCGGGGATAGGGAAATGGGAGGAATGAGGGGGCAGAGGCAAGGGCAGGATTAGGGGCGAGGCCGAAATTTCTAATCCCTGGACTATCTTGGAAAGACCGTATTGCCATCCCTAGAAATGGTGGAAAGAAGGGAGGAGGATCTGTTAGAAAATGTGAGCGGGGCAGTTGATTTATTACTCAAATACAATGGTTACTAACTGTATAATAGACGGTTATTATTTGTCTATTTGACAATTTTTGTTTTAAATATAATTTTTGCATAGATTTTAATTTATATATACAATATATAAATATATTGTATATATAAATAGAAATATATTAGCAATGTAACAAATAAAATTATATTATCAAACATATTTTTTTACTTTTAAAATAAAAATTATGCATACAATATCTATGTATGAATTAATGTCATAATTAAGATAGTGTATTATATATGTATATATACGCACACAAATATCTACGTACATAATTGAAAATTTATTTATATTTTGTAGTGTTGGGATGTATGCCCTCTTAAACTAGGTTTCTGATGTAAAAAATCGAATGTTTTAATAAAAGAATTTATTTTCAAAAATTATTTGTGAATTTACAATTTTATTTGTGCACAATTACATTTCGAAAAGACCTATTGTGTTTAAGTAAGTGGTCCATGTGAATGGAGGTCTTTCACAATAAGGTATGGATCACGAGTTACTTAACACATAAACTTTTGTTCTTAACCGATTGATGAGAATGGAAATTTCATCATGTCTAGGTTATTATGTTGTGAATTCTAAATGGGGAATGGCTTACCTTTAGCCAGTGAGTAGTCCACTCACTTTATGACATAAGCGTATTTTGAATACGTAGAATAGGACCTATAGTAGTGGTTTCTAAAAGTACTATATGGTAGAAATCTAGACTACTACCACTACAGCGTGGATTAGTACTCTATGACTTGAGTACAAGTTGGTGGTCTGACGAAGCTAGAAGCATATGCTTTGATATACTATAGTTGAGGTTCTATCGTAGGGCCAATATACTTGCATGTTGGGTATGTGTGACTAGTTAGTTAAGACAAACTTGTACAAGATAGTTTCTATACTATATTGCCCCTTGTGGATGTCTGAATGATCTAAATATATCCAGGGCCCTGGGAAACATGACTTGGATGTTTGCTTTAGGGTAGCTCCCTTGGAAAGCGGAAACAATCCAAGAAGTCGTGGATCATTGGACTAGAGGCCTAAGGATGGTAGATGTCATTTAGAGAGGTGTTAGTACACTTTTTCCTCTCTGAATATACAGCGATGTATAGAGGGGTATTTTAGTCATTACACCTGTAGGGTAGAGACTTTGCTAACGCAGCATTGTCCTTAGGGTCAATATTTCCCTATGGTGATATTAGAAAATATTTAAAATGAAAAATATAGCTATTTATATAGCAAGGGTATTTTGGTCATTTTAGTAGCCAAGGCGGTGCGTCTTTTGGTCCCCAGTATAGACCATGGGTCCTAATTAAATACGAGCTAAGAAATTAAATTAAATTAAATTTATTTTATTTAAGTAGCCTGATTTAATTGGGCTGGAATAAAATAAAGGTCCATGGAGAGAGATAATTAATTAACTTAGTTTAGTGGGTTAATTAATTATTCGGGGCTTTAGCCCAATTTGAATAATTAGGGATTAACCTAGGACTAAACTGATTTAGGCTTATTTAATTGGATTGGCTTATTTGGGCTGGAAAAATTAATTATTTGTTGGGCCATTAAGTTGGTTCTAACTAGAATAATTAATTAAGCCCAAAAGGTTAAACTAAGAGTCCAATGGCTCAGTCCAGTTTAACCTAGGGTTTATTTAGGTTAAACAGGAGGATTGGAAACAACGTGGTTGTTACAGAACACACTATCTAAGAGACGGCTTCTTCTTTGTGAACAAAGGTCAGGCGCCCCTTTCTCTCTCTCTAGAAAAATTCCCTAAGTTCACCAAATGGTAGTTAGGCAGGCAATATACTGGAATACCGAGAGTTCGGTGTTCCCATACATGCAAAGGAGGAGTAGGAGGCTTGCAGGAATCGCACTAGAGGCTTCTACCAGCACACCTACCCCGATTGCGCACGTTCCGGTCCAGCCACCTTTGAAAACCAGAAAGAGAGGTAAAAATTTTAAAACCTCGGGATTGGGACAGGGCGCAACCAGCACCAGCCCAGCCCTGGAATCCCTGTTCTTGTTTTTCCTGTTTTTTTTATGTTCACTTCCGCTGCGTGCCCTATGTTTTCCCTCTTTCCGTGCCTTCATGTAGCACATTTAATGCTCACTATATGATAAAGAATATATTATGATACATATAAACATATAATTAACAGAATAACTAATAAAATGAAATCCATGGTCTTTAATACAAATATATGAAAACATAATATGTAATTGACAAATTTATGGTCCAACTGTTAGATATATTTATAAAGTTAAAATATGTTTGGTGACCAAATTTGAAGTTCATTTGTTATATTTTATCATATTTTTTGGGTAACCTCTATACAGTAGTAAGAAAATCTAGTGTACTTACAAATGTAAGAATATCAAATTAATAATCTAACAGTTAGATTTGTTAATCATTAACAAAAATATTATGACCAAATTTGAAAGCAATCAAATACAATTTGGATTGTTATTGAAAAATTTTGTCATAAATGGAAACCAAAACAACAGCTAGAACCATCGTATTAGTATAACATATATAAACGACGATCAAATTTTGTGCTGTGGTATTTGTGTAAACCAAATAGGATATACTTTGGCACGCAATTCAAAAAATATTCTACAAAAATGTCGAAAACCTAAGGTGTTTACAAAGATAGACATATCAAATTAATGATCCGACCGTTAGATTTGTTGAAATTGCTAAGAAAAGTATTATGTCTAAATTTGAAAGTAATCGGATATATTTTGGTGTATAATCTTGCATAAATCGGTAAAAATGCACATAACTTAATGCATTTACAAAGATAGACGTATTAAATTAACGATCCAACCGTTAGATTTGTTAAAATTGGTAACAAAAAGTATTATGATAAAATTTGAAGGTAATCAGATATATTTTTCCACATAATCTAACATATTCTCATATTTGATCATATTATATATATTTAAAAATTTAGAGATTACTGGCGGATATTTGATTAAATATATTATATTTTGCCGCGGACATTGCTAGGGGATTTTCATGGCGGCCCTCCAGGCCCATAGGGACTAGTCGGGCCGAAGGCCCGGAACCCCACGCTAATTAAATATATATATATATATATAGAGAGAGAGAGAGAGAGAGAGAGAGATTAATTTTTAAAATTTTTTGAGTCATATTATAAATATTTCAAAATTTAAGGACCAATTTATAAAATTATAAAGTCATTCTTGTATGTATAAAAAATTTAAAACCCAATTTACAAAATTTATGGAGTCATGTTGTAAATATTAAAAAATTTAGGGACATGTATTAGCTTGGAATGGAAATTTTGTAACTAAAAGTATAGTTAATGGTGATAGAAGTTAATATTTTAAGTTAGGAAATGTATTTTCGTCGTTGATGATGCATTATTAGCGAGGAAAATTTTGCTAAGAAGTTAAATTTCATCGTTGATGGTGCATCATTAACAATTTCCTCACTAATGCACTTATTTCCTAGCTAAAGCCATCACTTTTAGCTAGGAAATAAAAATTTTGTCGCCAAAGGTGTTAATCAGTAGCGGCAAAACAATTTTGTTGCTAAAGAAAATTTTTTCTCAATAAAGGGTACTTTTAGCGACAAAAAAAAAAAAAAATCTAACTAAAGATTTGTTGTTAATGTATCATTTTTTTGTAGCGGTAGGACACATTTGAGTGCAAATGCATTAAGTTTAACGACCCATATCATTAACATGCCTTCTAGTACCGGTCGACTGAGAAGATACCTGATTATGTCTATTTTACACAATATATGCACCTTCCTTGGCAGTAAATAATATTCTTGCTTAGTGCAAGCATAATCTAAAGAAATGTATAGCTTTTTGCTATACTTTTGATTTTAACTTAAAAAATTTAGGGAACAAAATATTGTTTTAGAGAATAAGTTACTATAGAGTTTTTTCCTTTTTTTTTTTTTTGAAAACTATTTTTACATATTAATGCTTATTTTCAATGACTTAAAATTTGTTTTGGCATGTGTTGACTCTAATTTTCACTGTCTAGCCATCAAGTCAGCGGCTGACCGAACTACAACATCCCGTAAATAAGTAGCCTCAATGGCCAGGGATATCCCCTCGTCCTTTGGACTAAGGGTCTTTATAACGCGATAGGATAAAAATCATAGGAAAGAAAGTAAAACGGAAGAATAAATCATTGGTACTTAAACATAAATTACATTACGAAGAAATTTACCAAGATCAATAAAATATAAGTTTTAAGTTTGGCTAAAAGAAAGTCTAGTCATCCAACCAAAATTAAAGTCAACAAAAGCATCAAGACGGAACACTATTACAAAATGGAACTTCAAGCTTCAGTCTTGATGAACATACATCCTCTTGAAAACATGGTTAAAGAAAAAGTGAGAGATTATAAATCATCTTAGCAAGTCTGGTGTGTGAGATCATTGTGCAATTTTTGAAATAAATGCCATGATGCATAAATGAAAATAAGTTGTATGGATATTCTCATGATGAAATTCATTCTCATGTGGAAATTAATTTTTGGGGAAAGAATGAGTATATTGTATTATACCACTTAAATAAAACTCTTATCAAATAATATGCTGAATTACACAACACGATTTCTGGAGTAGGTTTGTTATTTAGACAGAGTCTTGGAACCGAAATTTCCACATTAATCCCTATACGCCTTGTGTGGCTAAGACATAACCATGCCACAAATTATCCTATAGGGTGTACATCCCTACCGAGAGAACACCCCCAAAATATTCCTCTCATCTAATCCATCGGGCGGATGTCCCACGTCCATTCTTGATTCTATCTACTAAAAACGGGGTTGCTAGCTAAGGACTTGGCTTAGTCACCTAGAACTAACACTCCATTTGGTAAAGATAGATATCCGAAAATAGCTAATGTACTGGTAATCTCTCCTAAACTAATGTGAGTTAGTCCTAACACCTCGCTCATTGAGTACTCAATGTCTAAATTTGATGTGATTTAAGAAATTCCCATTTAGATGTGGAATATATATAAATTCATTTCTAAATAGAAAATATTATTCCAGTAGTAGGCAATCCATTTTCCAAATTTTAGCCCGCTCCAAAATCCGGAGCTACATTTCCCCTATGATTTCCAAAAAGAAACTAGATTCTTATATCCGTTCTAGTAATTTGTTTAAAGCATAATAATTCATTAACACCATTAGCTATGTCAAAAGCTATAATAAAAGGAGCCATTTGAATAAGGTTCGTGTCATAATTTTCGCAACGCTTGCATGCTTGGAATGCATAAGCATATTTTCATGAACATCATATATTTAATGCAAGACTTCCAAAATTATAATACTTGTGAAAAAGTTTCACATAAATACTTAAGAATAAATGAACTATAATAAAACCATTATTTAGGATAGGCATCACTTATATGCATAATTATTTCCCTCAAGTGATAGGCTCGTAAATTGGATCATAATTTTCGTGCTATAAGTATAAACTCTTCATGAAATCAAGCATGCATTATATATGCAAAATCTCGCATAATTAAAATCATGGTATGCAATAAGAATGTTGCATTCATAAAATGCTTTTGCAAAACTATACTTTGAGATGCAAGGGCTTACCTCTTATCCAAAGCTTAGCAAAATAAATTCAAGTTATCATAAGTGCTTCTTCCTCCTATGTCCAACTCCAAATCTAACATAGATTTCACAAGAATTAATCTCTTGTCCAAAAGTCTATATATATATAAAGGCTTTCAAATAAATCCCTAAGGTGATAAAGAGATTACCTATACCCTAAGTAATTTACTATTCTCTAACACTAATCTTAATCACTTAAGCTAACTTTAATAAAACTAGATCACTCCTTAGTCAACAAAACCCAATTAGTCACACAAACCCTAATTAGTCTTGCAACTCTAATTATTTCACTCAATCAAGCAACACTTATACTAATTTATACGCGAAGCAAATCAAGAAATCAAATAGCTTGGCAAAAATTAGAGGTCTCAACAAAGTCTCATTTTATAATGGTGTAAGGCATCACTGTTCAAAATCATACTAATTAGGAAAATCATCAAAGTTTTAACAAATATAATCCACAAAATCCATTTGAGTCAAATTTTGCAACATTTATAGCTACTCCTTTGAATAAATTCATTTTCCCACTTCAAGCACAAAATTCTGTTTTATATACAAAATAGGGGCTAAAATCATCTACCAAATTAACCAAGGAAATCATTTTATTTCTTTACAAAAACTTCCAGTTTAACACCATGATATGTGAGGTGAATTATCATATATTTACCTCCCTAAGATCACCACAATAAAGGACTCAAATAATTTTTACATAAAGCTTCAGGAGAACAGTAATCTGTTTTGTGCAGTCAATTTAAAAAATTCATAACTCACAAATTATAACAAAATTTTCATTGATTATATTTCTGAAAATTTTCCAACATCTTTAAGTTTCTACAATCCAAAAATCATGACAAAACTCAGTCGGGAAAGGAGATTTTCAGGGGTTTAAAATTAGCTGTCTGTACAGGGGTTCCTATACAGATTGCACTGTTTTGGCATAAGGTTCACCAAATTGAGTTTTCTTCACTTAATCCATGCAAAATTTACACCACACTAATCTTAGAACCTAATAAAATACTTAGGGACTTAAAATTAATCAAGCCATCAACAAAACTCAGTTCCCAAACATGACCTAACTCAGCTCCAACACATAACAAGCATTCCTCTATTTTTAACACCGTCAAACAAACTCCTCAAACCACATCAAATTCCTTCATCCACCACTTTGCACCTTAGCTTCATCAGTCTTGGAGAATCTCTCCACTAGAATATCCCAAGCTTCCTTTGGCATCTTTGCATTTTTAATCAAATCTAAAAATTATTTTTCAACTGTTAAGGCTAAAATAGATAGAGCCTTACTAGCATTCTTGCCCCATTTGTTTTATTCTCCAACATTTTTCAGTGGTGGTGGTGTTGTTTGGCTTCCATCTACGAGCTCCCATAGGCCTTGTCCTCTCAAATAGAATTTTAGGCACATGCTCCAATCATTGTAGTTGTCCTCTATGAGCTTTTCGATATTGTTCGCGTTGATGAAGTCTGCCATCTTGACTTGGTGATGCCTCGCACCTTATCCAAGTAAGCCTGGTCCCTAACCAACCAACTTCACAGTCTTTGACTACACACTGGCAGAATCTTAACTTATCACGATCACTAACAGATTACTTTGAACACGGTCCCTAACCATTCTTTGACTCGATTTTGGAGCTTTGATGAATCTCACGAACTGGGCTCTAATACCAAAATGTTTAGAAAATAAAGAGAACCAAAGGAAACTCAAATTTAATATATTGAAGAAGCTAAAATATTTTCTCACTTCAAAAAATTATTTTCCTTACAAACTCACAAACTTATTTTTCTTAAACACATGAGCACTTAAAGGCTCTTTCTCTATTCTCTCATGCACGCACCACTTAATCTACTATTGTTGAACACTACCACTACAATCACAATTTTAATTTTGCTCACACAACTCACACGAACACACACCACTCACAACACCTACACAACTCAATTTCACTTCACTTGATGTACAAAGCACTAGGAGCATCCTATTTATAGATGTTTGCAAAGTTGGTGCTCACAATCTAGAGTTCTCCATAGTCTTCAAGAATGACGGTGAAAGTAGTGCAATTTGAAGATGTTTTGTCAAAGAAAATGGCTGTAAAATAGCTGTTGTAAGTTGGGTTTCCAGATTGTTCTCCAATGGCAATGAAGCATGGAGGCTGCAATTTGTTTTGTCAAAATTGGCTGCTACAAATCGAGGACTTATTAGCTGCAATTTTCAGCTCTAGAGGATTCTGCAGTGGCAGTGGAGCAAGCTATTATTGCTTTCTCAATAAAGCAGAGGCTGATTCATTAGCAGAACCTTTTCATTTTACTTTGATTGGAAGATTTCTAATAGGTCTTCCTACTTTAGCTGTGATTCGCAAGGAGATTATGACATTCGGCTTGAAAGGAGATGTCTCGATTGGTCTACTGGATTCTAAGCACATCTTGTTGAGGCTAGCATTAGAGGAAGATTTCTTAAGGTTGTGGTTGAAGAAACAATGGAATTTGTTTGGTTTCCAGATGCATGAGATGAAGTGGACACCAAATTTTTGTGCTTCTAAGAAACCATATGTAGTCCTATTGTGGGTATCATTACACAATTTGCCTATCCAGTTTTCTCTAAATCTATTTTGTTCTCCATTGCAACTGCGATCGGCTACCCTTTAAAGCTTGGTGAAGCCACAACAACACTTTCTAGACCAAGTGCAGCACGGGCTTTTTTAGAGGTGGATTTGAAGAAGCCTATGTCTAAAAAAGTGTGGGTTGGAGTTGGAGAGGATGGCTTTTATCAGTCAATTTTTGTTGAAGATATGCTCGAGTTTTATGTTGATTGTCATTGTCTAGGTCATTCAACTCAAGCATGCAAGCAATCCGGTGACCAAATAGATCCTGGGTCTCAATCTAAAGAGCCTACTATAGCTTCTGAGAAGCCTACTACCACTAGATGCACACCAAAGAAGTATCCTGGAAATCAGAATGATCAGCAATCGCTGAAGAATCCATCCACTCAGCCAGGATCACCTATGCCATTATTGCATATTGAGGCAACGGATAAAGTTCTAATACATAAAGATCAGAATGTTAATTTGCGAGCATTACTTCATTCACAGCCGGAAGAACTTCTTCTATCGACTTTCCTGCAGCCGATAGTTCCTCTAGCAGAAGAGTCCTTGCTGGGTGAGGACATCACCTCTAAGAGTCCTACTGGACTTCTCAATAATGCCCATGATAGAATTCATATCTCAAGTGAATATCCTCTTCCTGAAAATTCTCAGCCTATGCCTTATCAGATTGAGCCATACTTAATCTCTGATGTTGTGGTTACTAATGCATATCATGCTCAAACATCGGCCTTGATGATCCATGTCAGGTTTTCTCTAACTCACCATCTATTCCAACTCACACATCAATGCCTACTCTAGCACAATCTCCTGGGGGTTCAAGCTGATGTCCCTATCGTTGAGTTGGGAAAATCGAGTAAATTTTCCCTCTAATTAGTGAAATGAACTGATTCAGTAGTTCTTAAGAAAAGACTGGCTCTCTCTTAAATTCCAGTCTCCTATTAGAACCCCAAATAAACCGTACAAAATATAACAAATAAACCCGACAAATAATATTGAATATTATATTACAATTGAAATGAAACTACAATAACAATAATAAATAAATGCAAAAAAAAAAAAAAAACACATCTGGAATTGATAACGAAGATCGGCCCAAATTTGCCCACTTTTATTTATAGTGGGAGAAGAGATAGTTGTTGTTGGTGTACTTACAAAGCCAAGCAAGGCCTTATATTTATAAGGCACATGATGGTTGGTGAGTGTTTTGCTAAAAAACTATGTGGGATAGAAAGAAAGCCAACAAATCAACAGTACGGAGGATATTGGACTCACTTGATAGGGGTCAATTTCGCCACATAGCCAGAGTGATGGCAGCCATCTGGAACAGGCTAATGGAGATGCTCAATTTGATGGGCAGCAGGAACAACAACTTGCAGATCTTTCAATCAATGACATGCAATTTAATACGTATCTTCTGGTGGTTGAGAGTCCAAGGCACGTGCTTAGACCACAAACTCTCGAAGAACAACAAACTCATCATGAAGAACAACAAACTCTCGAAGGTCAGGGTTTTCATTCTCCACATAGCTTAACAAGCCCTGTAAACGATATATTGCTTAGACCGCAAATATTATAGGATACGGTTCGGCCAACAGGTTACATATCAGACTCAAAAAAGAAAGTGCTTCGTCCTAGTTTTGAATAGGAGCTCAACAAGGAGAAGAATCTTTCAACTGTCGCTCCAATTTTGGATTTAGCTGTAGACTTAGTGGAGTGTTCTAGAGATGAACATGATCCTGATCTTCATAGTTCACGTCAAGGCAAAAAGTATTGACAGCAAAAACAAACCCCACCTCAACATATGTAATGGTTACCAGACAGAAAGCAAGAGGATTTCTTGTTAAAAAATATTGTTGAACATATAGCTCTTTCATTGTTTCATTTACTTTTCATGAATAAAATTTTGCCCACCTTTTGGTGGTTTAATTAAAAAAAAAAAAAAAACCCAGCACCTTGGAGTCCGTCTGAACTGATATAGTCTTAATGTTCCTACGGAAGCAAGGCTTCAATCCTCGCTAGAGTGCAATAACCTCCGTCGGCAGATTGGTGATGATTGGTAACTTAGCAGCAAATGCAAAAATGAATTTACTACTACTGCTCCTTGCAACCCCACCCTGCACCACTAGGCCCAAGATTTCCTTTGCTCGCACCATCAACATTCTGCACACTATTATCACACTTAATTTCGACATCAAATCGTACTACTTTCTCACATAAATTTACACACACGTTGTAGCACATGTTACCACGAATTCAACTCATGTTTCACACCAAATCATAGGAGGAAACTAGCATTTTACCCTAAATACTCATTCTAGACAGAACCATAGTGCTGTCGGTTTTCATTCAAATAAAATGGAAAAAAAATTATTTCTTCACACTACAGAGTTGATTTCCACATAGTATAGCATGTCTCTAACACAGGCATACCGTCCCCACATCTAACATATAACACAAAAACGTCATTAAAATCAAAACTCTCAAGCCAAACAGAAAGCATAATAGTTTCAGCCAAGGGCTCTTGTCAAGGAAAAGAAAAATGTGTTAAGGCTTACCTTTGAAGCTTTGTTAAGCTACAATGAAACATGGTGAGGGGAGGCTTTAGTCTTCAAGATTTTCAGCTTCTCTTAGTGTTTTCATGAAGGAAAAATTAAAGGGACAATAATAGTTTGCAAATTAAACACCAAATAAATGTTGTATTCTTTTAGATCAAAGCAAAAGAACTGAAGGGAACGACAGCTCGGTGTCTCGGTCAAGGAAATGCAATAGGAAATTGATTTCCTCTTGAAGACCAAGGCTGGTTGGCCAGTTTTGATGGGAAATGGGGTGGGCTTTGCTGCTAGAAGGAAGAGAGAAAATAAGGAAAAAGGGAAGGAGTGTTGCCAGCGTTAAGGGAGCAAATGGGAGAAAAAATGGCTTTTATTCTAAGGGTAAAATTGATCTAATGGTTGAGTCAAAGTTGTTTGAATAAAACCTACATCCAAGGGTTAAGATTGAATGGATTTTTAATGGGTTAAAATGACTCATGGATCTTGGATTCTCTTGGTCTAAATAATTTAAATAGGTCAAGTAGTCAAAATTGGTAATTTTAGTCTTAAAGAGTGACCAAACCTTTTAATTGGTTATAAATCAAAATAGCTTGAAATAAAGTTTGAATGTTCAATGAATCATTTTCTTTAATAAAAAACATTTTAATAATATTATTTTAAACATAATGTAGTAACTAATTAAGAATAAATCATTTACCACATATCAAGTCAATAGTCACATTATAGTCTTATTTTCTTCATTTATTCCCCTAAAAAGTCTCATATAATAATTAAACAAAATAAATACACAAAAATTCAATTAATTCATAAACTAAAATTAATTATCTAATTTTCCTATCGTAAAATTTATAGGGTATTACGTATATATTGTAGGAATTTGCTATCAGAAGTTTTATTTCATTATTTTTGTGTGATTTAGATATTAAATCACTGCGAGGATGTCAAGTACGTGACCTTGTTGAGGAGGTTAGTTTTTATTTTGAAGAAAAAATCCTTTGGTCATTGGTGTAACCTCTTCTTGAAGACAAGTTCAAATCCTACTTAACCTGGTTTGGAAATTTAAGTTTGCCTTTATGGCTTGTTTGGAGAAAATTTGGAGCAGATTTGTTATTTCTTGAAGATTTGTTTCATGAGTTAGAATTCAATTCAAAGTGGATAATTGAAGGACATATTTTGTATTCTAACTCTACTTGGATAGGAATACTTGTTAAGTAGTTCCCTAATTAGCTTGGAAATACCTCTTTACATATTACCCATAGAGTTTATAATTCTACTCTTATTTGAATTTGAAATCAATACTTGTTAGGTTTGAACTCTTATATAAAGTGGTCTTGTCAAGAGTATTAATATGTAATCTTAGAGTGTGGGGTTAATATGTAAATTATTTTGTTGGGTTTTTATTAACTTGTGGGTTTTTGGGTTTGAGAAAATTGTGAGAGTTCTAACTTTTGTATCTTGTCCATATTATTTTCGTCAGTAAAGATTGCTCCTTTTTCACCCGTGGACGTAAGTTATGTCAACCAAACCACATTAAATTCTCATATCTTATTTATTCTTTAATCTCATGCTTTATTATTAGATACTTTATTTATTACGAATTTTTTTTGTTACTTGTCAACAAGTAATGGTGGACGCACGTTATGTGTACTGGCCCCTCCCATTTTTTAAAAATCATTAGTAATTATAGTATGTTAATTACGGGATACAAAATATTTGTATTTTTGGCCCTCCCTATATTTTGAAATCATTACTAATTATAGTATATTAAATTGTGATGTGCAAAATATTTATATATATGTTATACTATTTGACCATTTTTAAATTCATTAGTCATTGTCACTTTTTTATATTTACTAAATTTTAGAGTTCTAAAATCAATTACCCCACTAAAATACTTATTTGAGACATTTTTATCTCATTCAGCTATTTTCTTTTGACTCTAGCTCTTTCATCAACCAAAAGAAAAACAAATCTTTTACATCTATCCTGAATTTCGGCCCATCCAAATTTTTTATCCTGTGTGGGCCCCTATCAACAAGCAATTTTGAAAAGCCAACAATTATGTTTTTGAAGAAAGAAGAAGAGTTACGAATATAGGAAGTGTACATATCACACTTTTATTTTTGTTTTTTTTTAAATATCTTGATTGAATCTATTATAGTAATAATTTACACACATGATGGTGACAAATAGAAATCAACCAATTTTTTAGCCTCCACTCTATGTACGTAAATGTAGACATTCTGAATAAAAGGCAAACTGATTTCTGGGTTCAATGATTTGGCATAATCCAGAAATGCACAGAAATGATATCTTAATTAGAAAGGCTATTGGATTAGTCCAATCCTAATCTAATTGCTTTGATTAGGAGTAAGCAAATTAAGCTGCATTCTGGTTCGTGCATGAACCGTACATGTCATTAAAATAATAGAAATTCATTCTTCCGTGATCAGCAAAGGCCGATAAGGATAAAACTCTATTAAAAAATAAAATCTTTTTACTTCTTTGACCTGTACCAACTTTTATTTGCTGCTAAAGTGATGCTTCACATGATTGCATATAGTTGTTTTTTGTAAATTGCTAAACAATCAAACATCTAACATGCCACATATCAATTTTAAATCATACTTTTAGTTATTAATAAGTAGAAATCTAAAAAAAAAAAATATGGTTTGGGATCGAGGAGATGCTATATTGTCCAAGGGGTATTTATTCAAATAATAGTTTTTTGTGAATTTAATTTTTACTCAGGACGGAATCAACAAGTTGTTGAGTCAAAAGCTAAATTTTAGAGAGTTTTTTTTATAAAAAAAAAAAAAAAACTTTTCTAAAGAGAATATATGGTTTTAAAATATTTTGAGGACACATGTTGTCAAATATAATTAATATGGTAAATTTCAATAAGAAATTATTGAATTTATTAAAATTTATATTACTTTAACAATAAGGTGAGTTTACAACTTCTTATAACTTCTGTCGAATTAATTATCATAACTAAAATTACCATTTTTGTTATCGATTACTTTTTACTTTTATCAAATTATTTACTATAAAATCTAAAAAAGTTATTATTGCAATAGTGACCTTTAACACCAGAACAACTTTTATGGGATCCTCAGTTTCTATGACTGCCTTTTCATTGTAAAATGAACCAACCTAACAAATATACTCTTGATGTTAAATTGCGAATTTTATTGCTTTAATTCCTTTTATTTATTATGCATTTGAGTCTTTTCCCATAAATAGGAAAAAGTATTAAATATAAAAATAAAAGAAAATAACATAACATAACAATATAATAATCGTTAAAAACAAAACCACGAACAAGCCTAAGTAATCCACAGCCTTATTAACTAGAGAAGGAGAAATCTCGACAAGGAAAGAAATGATCTTTTGCTGGCAAAAGAAAGAAATAGATATAAACTAGAGCAGTCAATAAAAAATCTCCAAAGATACCAATTATGTGATTCGCATAAACTCTCTTTGGCCAACCAAATGGGACATCAAAAGCCAACTGCCTCAAGTCGGGAAGATTAGTAGAAGCAATAAAACGAGAAGGAAGTTCCACATGCATTGCATCATGGTTTAATGTGGATCTAACACTTAACAAAGTAACATCATCTCATTTTTATACTATTCTTAGGTCAAAGATTAGTAAATCCTTCTTTTTTTTAAGCTTTATCCAAACTGAAATTACACTTTGCTGTTTAGGAAAGGTAAAAATAAGTTCTTCTGTCAATTAACTTTTTCAATAGAGAAAAAAGAATCAAGAAGTGCATGTATATATATTTGTTGATAGTTAGAAACCGGGAAAAAGGACCGGGAACTCTAGCAAAGTGTTCTTTCAATAAGAAGTTAGATGCAGCGAAGTGCAATATTGAAACCCTTTTGATATATCAAAAGAATAAAGAATAAATATAATGAATCAACGTATTTTTTATTCTTATTAATTATTTGGCGGGCGGTTAAGTGCCCGTGAAGAAATTGAACAACCTTGAAGAAAAATTACCCAACTTGTATTGAATCTTCTCTGTGAACAATGAATTGGGGAAAAACTGAATTCTCTTCTTCATTTCATCAAATTGATTCAGTACATCATCCTTTTATACTTTTACACGGGACTCAAACCAAAAATAAAACTGAATTACATTTCATAATTAATTTACAACCAGCTGTACTTGGCAGCAAAACACAGACTTCAGCCAGGATCAAAAGAGAAAAAAGATGAGCTGGAAGATGAGCTAGCATTGATAGCTGACATGGTAGCTGATGTTGGTGAGTTGGATGTCCACTGAGATGTCAACGTGGACTTGTTGTTGGTATGGTTATGAAGATGTTGACTCTCAACAGCCCCGCTCAAGCTGGAATCAGATAAACTGGCTAGGTGAGAAATCAAAAGATGGAAAGAAGCAGGAGGAAAAGCCTTGGTGAAAATGTCTGCTAACTGCTGAGATGAAGAGACTACCAGAGGTTTAATGATTCCAGCTTGGTATAAATCTCGAATGAAGTGACAATCAAGCTCAATATGTTTTGTTCGTTCATGGAACACCGGATTCTCAACCAAGTATATTACACTTCGATTATCACAAAAAACAGGAACAGGAAGTGAAAGAGGAAGAGTAAGCTCCTGGAAAAGATGCAGAATCCACTGCAATTCACAAACTGATTGAACCAAAGCTCTGTATTCTACTTCTGCAGAGCTGCAAGCAACAACAAACTGCTTTTGGGACTTCCAGGAGACTAGTGCAGAACCAAAGTAAACATAAAATCCAGTAATGGATCTTCTAGAGGCAAGACAACCTGCCCAATCAGAATCTGAGTAAACCTGAAGATCAAAAGAAGAATCAGTAGGAAACTGTAAGCCCAACTCAATGGATCCCTTAAGATAACGAAGAACTCTATACACAGCTTGCATGTGAAAGACAGTAGGAGCAGTCAAAAAGTGACTAAGCTGCTGGATGGCAAAAGTGATATCTGGCCTACTGTGAGTTAAGTACAGGAGTTTCCCAACTAAACTTTGATAGAGGGAAATGTCAGAAAACATTTCTGAATCACCAACGGCAAGTTTAAGTTTGCTGTCTAAAGGAGTGGAGACAGATTTGCAACCAACATAACCATATGTCTATAAAAGATCCATTACATATCTCTTCTGAGACAATGTGATGCCTGCTGCATTCCTATGTACTTCAAATCCCAAAAAATAATGCAACTCCCCCAAGTCCTTAATGTGAAATTGATGATGTAATTGATCCTTTATATCAGTAATAGCAACCATCTGATTACTCATCACAAGAATATCATCAACATACACCAATAAAGCAAGAAATACGCCATCAAACTGTTTGAAAAACAAGCTGTAATCACCCTTAGATTGGTTAAAACCAAGAGAAATTAAGAAACCAGTGAGCTTGGCATTCCATTGCCTACTAGCTTGTTTGAGTGTACAAAGATTTATCCAATTTACAAACCAAATGTGAATCAGCAATGGCAAAACTAGGGGGTAAATCCATGTATACTTCTTCTGACAAGTCCCCATGCAAGAAAGCATTATTAATGTCCAGCTGATGTATATACCAGTTAGATTTAGCTGCTAAAGCCAGCATAAGTTTAATTGTGGTAATTTTGACAACAGGGGCAAAAGTGTCCAAAAAATCTACTCCTTCTTGTTAAGTATACCCCTTTGCTACTAATCGAGCTTTGTATCTATCAATGGTTCCATCAGCCTTGTATTTAATACGGTACACCCATTTACATCCAATAGATTGCTTGCCTTGAGGTAAAGGAACCAAATGCCAAGTGTGATTAGCTTCTAAGGCTGAAATTTCAGCTTGCATTGCTGCACACCATTCCTTGGATTTCACAGCCTCAAAATAATGTTTAGGCTCAAAATGCACATCAGAATTACACAAAAAAGCAGATTTAGCAGCAGAAGGAACTAAAAGAGGAGGAGTAGTGATTTTATGGACTTTAGAACAAACATAATCAGACAAATATGAAGGTGGAATAGGCTGTAGTTGATCTTCTAATAGGCATATTAGAAGTTGATAAAGCTGGCAAATCAGATGCAGAATTAGGAATCTGTATAGAAGATATAGGAGAAGAAGTATATGTAGAAGAGTATGGCAAAGGCAAGACAGGATTATTTTTACTAGGATTAGGTGATGATATTTTGTGAATAAAAGGAAAATGAGACTCCATAAAGGAGACATGCCTAGACATGCATATTTCTCTGGAAAAATAGTCAAGTAGAAGATAACCTTTTGTAGAATTGGAAAAACCAAGAAATACATAAGGTCTGCTTCTAGCATCAAACTTATTTTTATATGGCTGTTGAACACAAGCATATGCTAAGCTACCAAAAACCTTTAGAACACTGTAATCAAGTGACTTGTGATAGAGTTTTTCATATGGAGTAAGCTGATACAAAACAGGAGTAGGAGTAAGGTTAATCAGATAAACTGCATGTTGAACACAATAACCCCAATAAGGAAGAGGTATTTGAGACTGAACCTAAGTGCCCTAGCAACATTTAGGATATGTTGATGTTTTATTTCTACAATTCCATTTTGTTCAGGTGTGTAGGGTCAAGAAGTTTGATGAACAATTCCTTTAGAATGATTGAAATCAGTAAGCTTAAACTCAAGACCATTATCAGATCTCAAAACTTTAACTTTTCTGTTGAATTGTGTTTCAACATAAGCAACAAAGTGCTAAATCAAAGACCTAACTTCTGATTTTTGTTTCAACAAAAAAAACCCAGCAAAACCTACTGAAATCATCAACTATAGTAAGGAAATATTTATGCCCTTGTATTGTAGGAGTATTAAAAGGTCCCCATATATCCATGTGAATGAGATCAAAAATTGCATCAACAGTTCCATGATGTAACGGGAAAGATAATTTTTGTTGTTTAGCTAAAGGACAAATAGGACAGAAAACATTCTCATTAGGTAAAACAACTGAAGAATCTACTTTATGAATCTCTGACAATTGCTTAAAAGATAGATGACCAAGCCTAAAATGCCAAATCAGAGATTTATTATAAAGAGACATGTTACTGGAATCACCATCAAGAACAATACTAGCTGTATGAGCTGAAGAAACTGATTGTGGAAGATCAAGATGATAAAGCCTGCCAGACATCCTAGCTGATCCAATCATCTGTCCAAGATATGGATCCTAAATAAAACAACAATCATCTTTGAAAATTATGACACAATTTAATTGTTGGTTCAACTTACTAATGGATATCAGGTTAAAAGAAAATTGAGGAATGAAGAGAACTTGTTGTAAAACTAGATGAGATGTTAACTTGACCTTTCCTATATGTGAAGCATGAACAATATCACCAGTAGGCAACTTAACTGAAATATTGAAAGCTGGATGATATTCAATGAAATGACTTAGATGAACAAATATAGTATGTTGCCCCTGAATCTAGAATCCAAATGGAGGATTTTAAACCTGTTCTTTGAGCAGCTTGCGAAGATTTTGAGAAATCTGGAGTAAGACTGGCTTGATTAACTGAATGTGTGTGTTCAGAATCTGCCTGAGGCTTATTGTTTACATGTAGGTGTTGAGCTTGAATCATATGTAGCAGGTTTTGATACTGCTCTTCAGTCACATATTTTGAAGGTTGTGAATCCATTGAAGTAGCTGTACAACTTGCAGCTTGATTTATAGTATGAGAATTTTCCTGAAAAACATGACTGTCCACTATGGCATTTGCCTGTGACATGAATCCAAGACTTCCTGAATACTTAGTCTTACTTCTATATCCTGTTGGAAATCCATACTTCTTGTAACATCTATCAACTGTATGCCCTTGCAAACCACAGAAAGTACAAAGCAGTTTCCTATTCATATTGTTTCCCTTTCTGTAATTATGATTCCCAACCAACTGTACTCCTTTCCCATTCATATTACCAACTACATTTAACAACTGCTCACTCTTAGAAGCATTTGCAGCATGCACAGAAGATTCAACCAGAGAATTTCTTGGAGCAAGCATTTGAGAACTAACAGAAAAATCAGAGTGTGTAGCATTGTAATTAAATGATCTCTCATGTGTAGAAACCATGGAGAAAGCTTGATTCACTGTTGGAAAAGGCTTAGTCAATAAGACCTGTGATTTAATTCCATTAAATTCCTCTTTCAACCCTTTGATAAACCTGATAATGAAGTCAACATCATTATTTACCTTAACCTCAGGTAAGGCTAGGCACTAACATCTTGGATCACAGTGGCAAATAGGCAATGGCCTTAAATTCAATAGCTCTTCCCACAATGTCTTCAGACTGGTATAATATTCATTTACAGTTGATGATCCTTGTTTTAGATTGTATAAGTCTTCTTGAAGATCAGATATTCTAAATGAATCCCCTTGGGAAAAACATTCCATCAAATCATTCCAAACATCACATGTTGTGTCTAACCAGATTACACTTTGAGCTATCGGAGGTGAAACAAAATTTAAAATCCAAGATAGCACCATATTATTACATTGCTCCCAAGCAGCATATGAACTAAGAGTACGATTTGGTGCTTTAATCATACCATTAACAAAACCTAATTTGTTTTTGGAAATCAAAGCCATACGCATTGCTCTGCACCATTGATGGTAATTTCATTCATTCAAAGGAGGTTGAACAAGAATCAAAGAAGGATTTTCACTCGGATTCACATAAAAGGGATTGGAAGTAGCTATTTCTTAATTAGCCATGACCACAACACTCAGACTATGCACAATTTATTCAAGACAAATCAAATGCAATTGCCTCTCACCATAACCAGAAACAACGAAACCAAAGCTGAGAAATCAATGATTACCTCACAAATTTGATGATTAGGATTTCACATTTCATTACACTGAATCATCAATCGAGTGGCTCTGATACCATGAAGAAATTGAACAACCTTGAAGAAAAATTACCCAACTTGTATTGAATCTTTTCTGTGAACAATGAATTGGGGAAAAACTGAATTCTCTTCTTCATTTCATCAAATTGATTCAGTACATCATCCTTTTATACATTTACACGGAACTCAAACCAAAAATAAAACTGAATTACATTTCATAATTAATTTACAACCAGCTGTACTTGGCGGCAAAACACAGACTTCAGCCAGGATCAAAAGAGAAAAAAGATGAGCTGGCATTGATAACTGACGTGGTAGCTGATGTTGGTGAGTTGGATGTCCACTGAGATGTCAACGTGGACTTGTTGCTGGTATGGTTATGAAGATGTTGACTCTCAACATCCCGAAAAAGGACTAAAAGAGGAGTTGGTTTTGGCGTATTGAGCGGTTTGCTATTCACGTTGACGATCGTAAACCTTTTGTACTTTTTTTGCTCCCATTTTCCTTTTCCTTTTTTTTCCCCTTTTAGTAACTAACTATTTGATTCTTTATCAAGCAAAATATTTTTATTATACTCATAAGTCATTACCCTCTTTTCTATTTAATTCTTGCGTGTAAACTATTTTGTTTTTATCCTATCTTACCTTGGAGTAGTCTTTCTAGCTAACCCCTAAATTCAAATTTTATACATACACACACACATATATATATATATATATAATTCTTCTTCTACCCTTTTTTTTACTATTAATATTTTAGGTTCCCGTTCACACTTGTACATAACTGGCGCTCCTTATTCAGGATACTTTAATTAAGTAGAGTTATTTTTAAAATTATACAAATCACTTTTTCTCCTTGGAAATTTAATATTTTTCAAAAGAGTTTATATACATTTATTAAAAAAAACTAATTAAAAATCAAGTTTTAGTAAAATAATAATAAAAAGCATAGAATTAGAAAAAAAAAATTACAATAACTATATCGCAAAAATTCTAATATGACATGTAATGTGTAAAAAAAAAAATCTAAATTTGACAAGTAAACATAATCAGAGGAGTATATGATATAGAATCTATAAATATACAAAAGCAGATAGTAGTATATATTATTGTGAAGATGGAGGAGTAGAAAGTTGGCAACTTCCATGCATGCACTTTAATCTAAAAGCATCCATTCTCGTTGCTCATGTTTAGGTTTAAAGTAATGTCAGTTTGTGGTAAGCATGACCATGGAAACTTTCATTCTTCCCAATTTCGGCGCAGCTTGCTTGCTTTACATTCCAATTCCTTCACCTGAAGCCTAATGTTATTATCAGCATTACTTCCATTTTTCAGTTTCTATGCTGCATTTAAATTCCCCTATAAATATCTCTCGCAAACTGCTCAAATCTTCATCTATCAGCGCTTCCATCCGATTCAATTTAAAGCCAAAGCCAAGCCCTTCTCTTGTCCTTCTTCTCTCTCTGATCAGACCAAAGGGCATTGAATATGGTGTCCCCAGCCATTGTTATTGCATTTCTTTTTCTGTTGTTCCGTATTTCAAGCGGTGCATTTCTTGGTATATACAATGTTGTGGAGTTGGGAGCAAAGCCAGATGGGAAGACTGATTCTTCCAAGGCTTTTCTGACTGCGTGGTCTGCAGCTTGCGGCTCGCCTAGCCCGGCCACCATTTTTGTGCCACTAGGGAGGTTCTTTGTCAAACAAGCAAAATTCAATGGCCCGTGCAAGAATAGAGCTATTGAATTTAGAATAGATGGCACCATTGTGGCTCCTGCCGACTACAATGTTCTTGGGAATTCCGGTTACTGGATTTTCTTTCAGGGAGTTAATGGAGTTGCTATTCGTGGTGGCCTACTTGATGGTCAAGGTACTGGTCTGTGGGCTTGCAAAAGCTCCGGAAAGAATTGTCCTAGTGGTTCCACGGTAAGTGCCAAAATGACTAAATCAACCTTCATTGTGCTAGTAGTCTGATCTTTACCGATTACTCGGCATCTGGGTAGTTTTGTCTTGATATATATTAGCATTCAGGTCGCCACTTTATACAAAGCTTTCTTTAATAATTGTTTAATATCTCGTGTATTGACTAAGGAGGCAAATCAGGATGAAAAACACAGCTTTGCCCAAAACTCAGAGGAGTGGCCTTATGGTTTGCCCAAGCTGCGCCAGTTAAAACTGGTTTTATACGCAGGTTAAAACTGGTTTCAGACAACTAAAGTGAAACTAGAGTCGACCCTTTTGTTCAAAACTGTTCCTTTAGAAAAATGTAAAAGAAAAGACAAAGAAAGACGAAGAGATTGAGGGGTGTGGGGAGGCTTCAGGTCAGTTCAGTTCAATTAGAAACGCTCGCCGGCATAAACCATAGTAGTAGACGAATTTTCAGATAACATGTAGGGGATGCCCAAGAGATGTAAATGGGCATAACTGATAGTAGTGGGGAAGTGGGGAGTTTCTGAAGTAACCAATATATAAGTACGTTTCTTTTCAACTTCTATCATTTATTTTTCTCTTTGACTCTCACCAGTAATTGATTCTTTATTCTGGTAGTCATATAACGTTCGTAACTGATTAAGATTTCAAGAGTTTTTAATTTAATTTCTTGTAAAAAGAAGAACTAGGCACATTCTCCTTCATTGCAATAGAAGCAATGATCAAGAAAAGTAACTGCTATTTGTTTAATTGCTTGTTTCAGACATTGGGATTTTTGAACTCGAACAACGTTGCTCTTACCGGGCTAACTTCCTTGAATAGCCAAATGTTTCACATTGTCTTCAATGGCTGCCACAATGTGAAGTTGCAAGCAGTTCAAGTTTTGGCCTCAGGAACCAGCCCAAACACAGATGGTGTTCATGTGCAATTTTCATCAGGGGTCACAATCTTGAACTCTAAGATCAGTACTGGAGATGATTGTGTTTCTGTCGGCCCGGGCACCACCAACTTGTGGATTGAGAATGTTGTCTGCGGCCCTGGCCATGGCATAAGGTAAACGATCATTTCTTCAAGCTAGAAATTCCTTTTTTCTTGAAATACCACTTCTGATATCGAAAAATAATGGTTTTGGACAGCATTGGAAGCCTTGGGAAGGATTTTCAAGAAGCAGGTGTGCAGAATGTGACAGTAAAAACTGTTACATTCATGAACACACAAAATGGTGCAAGGATAAAAACATGGGGCCGGCCAAGCACTGGTTTTGTGAAAGGAGTTCTTTTTCAGCATGCCACTATGATTAATGTCCAAAATCCCATTGTTATTGACCAAAATTACTGCCCAGATAACATCAACTGTCCTGGCCAGGTAAATATTTTGTTGCATACCATGACTTTTTCAATAAACTAACTTCCATTTCAAGAAGAACGGCCAACAATTCAAAGAGTAAATATTTCATGATTGCAGGTTTCGGGAGTGAAAGTAAGTGACGTTACGTATCAGGACATCCAAGGATCATCGGCAACAGAAGTTGCAGTCAAGTTTGATTGCAGCAAGAAGAATCCATGCATTGGGATAAAACTGCAAGATGTGAGACTTACGTACAAAAATCTACCTGCTAAAGCATCATGCATCAATGCTGCAGGAACAACCATGGGTCTAATTCAGCCTACGAGCTGTTTCTAAGCTACTCTAGGCACTGTTCAAGGAGGGTTGCTATACTGGTCGCCTCTTTCCTCGCTTTGTTTAGGGAAAATTTTATTAGAAATGTCATTTTATTGCCTAAATCGAAGGGGTAAAGATGATTTTGCCCCTAGAGAAATGCTATTGAATAGAGTTTTGGAGTGTTTTAGCTAGCTTGAGCCTGTGGCGTTTTGTTGTTCGCCTGGCCAGGCAAGAACAACCTTTTTCTAAGGGTTGTGTTACCAAAACAAACTCACGTATGAGTATTGGATTGTTGAAATTAATTGATTGTGTTGAAGTTATTGTGTTCTTGTTTCTTTGTCACGTATATGGACCCGAAATTTTTGAAAAAAAAAAATTCTTCGTTCCAGATTTAGAGGTAAAATGAAAAAATAAAAGAAAAACTACTACAAACAATTCTCATAGTTCCAGATATGGGGATCCAAATAGATACCGCACCGTGCCTCCAATTCCATTATCGAGAGCAGAAGATATTATAAAATTATATTACATAATTGCTTTATTTAGTCTCAACCAATTATAAAAGTACATGTACAATCTATTTAAATTTATCTATATAATTGCGTTTAGTTAGATAGAAAAAAATAAATTTCCATGAAAATTTTAAATAAATTGGTCACCATTATGGGTGTTCATTATTCTGTTTAAACCGAAAAATCGAACCGAATCGATCATAATTTCGGTTTTCGGTTCGATTTTAGTAAAATTCGATTCGAATCGGTTCAGTTTTAGAATTTATATAAAAATTCGGATCGGTTTTCGGTTTTCTAAAATAAAAAACCAAAAAACCAAATTATATTTTTAAAATTTAAAATATATAATTAATATTAAAATGTTGTTCATTAATTAATTAATTAATTTCATAAATTATGATTTTTTAAAAAATTTCTGTTCGATTTCGATTATTTTGCTTCAGTTTGGTTTGATTTTGTCCAAAATAAAGCCATTAATAATTGAATTTAAGATCTTTATCTTTGTAATTTGCATCCGTGATTATAACTTTCTACTAAAATGTTTGGCCCAAATCTTTAAAATATTTAGATTTTAATTTATATTACATTTTATATTAGATTTGAATTATAATTTATATTAGACTTTACTTATTTGGGTTTAAAATTAATTTATATTATGTCAATAAATCTACAAAAAAAATCAAATTCGGTTTAAAACCGAACTGAACCGAAATTATCTCGATTCGATTCTATCAATTTTCTTTAAATTTTGATTTGGTTTGTTTTTGAAAAAAAAAACCGAATTTTAAAACTAAAAACCGGTTGACTAGTCACCATTCCGAAATCCAAATAGATTTCCATTTTGGCTAACTGTTGTGCTCATTGGCAGCCATTCCCTTTGCCCTATAATTAATATTCAATTCGTGTCTCCTGCAGGCTTTCAAGTTGTGCTACCAAGACCTCAAATCTCTAGAAGCAGCCAACATTTTCACTGTAAGTTTTTGGATTTCCCATTCTTGCCCAGTGATTTGGCTTCCCATTTCTGTTTCTCTCTCTCTCTCTCTTTTTTTTTTTTTTTCGTTGGTCTTTGGGATGTTACTTTGCGTTGAAGCAGTTGGGTAAAGCTCCTATGGCTTGATTGAAATGATAAGAAGCTAAGGCTTCCAACTTTTCAGTTTATGCTTTGAATCTTTCCCGCTCCTAAACCCCCCCCCCCCCGTGATTTCCATGATTTGGTTATTCAAATTTGATTATTCAGTAGCTTCTGTGATTAGTTAACATTTACCAAGAAATTTGGGAGTAGTTTTCAAGGGCAATTTGGATATGCCAAAATTTTGTGTCCAGTTTGCTGCCAAACAGGGTTTTTTCATACGGTTTCGTGTTATGAAAATTAGTGGCAATGGTTGTTGATGGTAGAGTAGTAGTGTGATGTGAGAACCTGTTAATAGGGGCATTCTTGAACACCAAAACTTGGTACAGAGATTGCCACCAGAGAGAGGGATCTGCTATTTCCTTTTTAATTACAAATAGATTAGGAAGTGCAGACAATGAGTTTTTGTTGATAAGTATTTTTCCATGTAGAGCAGTAAGGGAAATGGCAGTAGTGGTGTGTTAGTTTTCCGAGATTATTTTAGGTCATATTTTGGAACCCAAAATTTGGTGTCAGAACAGCAATCTTGTTTTCCTTGTTTATGATATAGGAGTAGATTGAATCCTCTAACAGGATGTCTTTTTGTGGCTGGCAATGGTAACTAGGGATTTCTCATCTACTTTTGGTACATATTCCTTAACTTTTTTTCCCAAACTGTTTTGTATATCAGGTAAAGTGAAACTTTCAAAAATACAAATTTAATTGCAGCAACTTGGATAAGCTTTTGGCAATGAAGGAATTAAAGTCTTTGAATCGTCACATCCCTTTCGAGTTAGTGTCCAACATTCTCCAAAGACTCCCGGCTAAATCTCTCATGCGATTCAAGTGTGTTAGTAAGGAATGGCTAACACTAATCCATGATCCTCAGTTTGCTGATTATCATTATATCCATGCTCAAGAAAGGACTGATTCTTCCCATATTCTGATTCATATTTCAAAGCTAATGTTTGTAGAAAGGGGTGATAGTACCTATATTCTTGATGACACTGTCCTGTTCCCAACAAATTTTGAAGTAAATTTCTCCTCTCAACTGCCAATGCATACCTTGTCAGGATGCACTCCTTGCACCAATATTGTGAATGGCCTAGTGTGCTTCTTCAACCATTTGGAGAGCTTGAATAAAAAACAACTGAGACCTTACTTGCTTAACATTACAACTACGGAAATTATTCCTCTTCCAGAACCAAAATGTGATCCAGACACTTTACCTTTTTATCTTTTGGGGTTTGATCCTATTGCCAAAAAACATAAAGTGCTGCAAGTTCGTCCTAATAGCAAGAGCAATTCCTATGTCTGTGAGATTCTCACTGTGGGAACCAACTCATAGAGGAAGCTCGATTGCCCCAATCCTAAAAATTATTGGTTAGACAGGTGGACTGTCTCTACCAATGGAGCTATATCTTGGATGGACAGATATCCAAAGATACAGTTTTTTGACGTTCGAGAGGAAAAGTTTCAAGAACTTTCTAATGCAAGTGTTTCCAAAGGCCGTATTCAGAAACATAATCAAGACAGAAAAGACTTCATCTTTTCAGTTGCAAGTAAAAAGCTGTCCTTGAATACCTCCTCTTCACAGAAGTTGAGGGCACTAAACACTGAGGGAAATTTTTGGTTAAAAGATACTATACAGATTCCAGACAAAATGACTCTTATTCCTCACATCTTTGGCACTACCAAAACTGGTGAGATCTTATTGATAGGATCATCAAAAGTAGGCTCCAAGATGCCTTTCCTTATCTTCTACAACATGGAAACAAGATAGTTTAGGACAACTGAAATTACTTGCCCTCCGCAGATTGGAACTGAGGATAAGTACAGTTTCCCTAAATGGACATCTTCAAGTATTCAAGTGGAAAACATTCTACCGCAAGAACTTGTTGAGACAGCTGCCAACTCAGCTTCACAATCAGCGGACACATCATCAACAACAATTGACATGGAGCCAACAAAGCAAGAGCCAGCTGGACAGCTGCACATGTGCGTGGGAAATCAGAAGGAGCTCACACCAAACATGCTGAAGACGGTTATGCCTTGATGATCACACTTCTTCTCTAAGTTTTTATTTTTGTTTTTAGATCTTCTGTATAAAGAATAGCTTTTCCCGATGTATATATCTAGAGCATAGGATATTGTATTCTTTTACATACGCTGAGATGAAATAAAAATTTTTTCAGTCTTCTCTCTCAATATTTTCTGCATTTTAGCTTCTTGTTTCTACATGGTATCAGAGCATTCCAGATTGATCTGGGTTCAAATTAACTAATAGAAGTCTTCTTTTCTTTTGATCCTTATGAATACTATGGCGAATTTCACTCCTGCAACTGCAGAATATGTTGCTCCCAATCCATATTACATTATCCCAGTGATTGCCCATCTCTTGTGTTGGTTGCACCACCGTTAGATGGAAGTAACTATCAAACATGGAGTCGGTCTATGCGAATTGCATTATCCTGCAAACATAAAGAACAATTCATAGATCCATTGAAACAAATCCCAGCAGTAGAGGATTGGATGCATGAACTATGGAGACAGTGTAACAACCTTGTGATGGCTTGGTTGATGAAGTCCTGCACTCCAGAAATAGCTAGATCTGTAGTGTATAACCAGACGGCAGCTGACATATGGACGAAGTTGAATGAGAGGTTCAATCAAGGGGACATGCTCTGGTTATTTGATCTACTGGAAGAAATTCACAAGTTGAAACAGGGTTGTTCCTCTATCACTCAAAACTTCACTAAACTGAAATCATTGTGGGATGAAATGCTAGATTTTGAGACCTATTCCTTCTTGCACTTGTGCTGAGACAAGTAATGTTAGGAAATATGTGGAAGGTGATTGTGTGATTAGATTTGTAAAAGGCCTCAATGACAATTATAGTACCCTGAAATCACAAGTTTTGTTAATGACTCCATTACCAAGTATAAACCAAGTTTTCTCTATGGCCTTCAAAACTAAAAGGGGAACAGGAAATGCAAATGCAGGCAATTTTACTCAACCCATAGAGCATTCAGTTCTGACAGAAGGAAGTAGGATGAATGCAAATTTGTCAGTTGGAAATATGAATTCAAATATGGAATCAAACATGTTACCTACTACACAGAACAAACATGTACTGTCAGGTGGTAATTGTCTTCATTGTTACCCTACTTAATTCACTAATGCAGTAGTGCAATTCAGGAGATTTAATAGAAAATAGCTATATTGCACACAGTGTGGCTTGAATAGGCACACAGTGGACAAATTCTATAAGAAATATGGTAATCCTATAGGCTATAAAGAAAAGAGGAATGTTGGTTTATAACATTAGGGAACAGTCAATTTTGCAAAGATGGGAATGCAGCAATCTAAAACTCAAGACAATAGCATGGCAATAAATGGAGTTTACGGATTAACTTCAATGCAGTATCAGCAGTTGGTTGAATTGCTGCAGAAGAAGGGACCTGAGTTAGGAGCTATAGCTAATGATCCCATGGCTAACCAAGCCACTATTCTTACTGCTAGCTTCAGTGAGAAAGGTAAAGGTTTCTTTTGTAATCCTAATTCACTACATTGGATTTTAGACTCAGGGGCATCTGATCATATTTGCACATCCCTTCATTTCTTTGATTCCTATGCTGCTGTGATCAATACATTTGTGAGTCTACCTAATGGACAAACTATGAAGGTCACTCACAAGGGCACCATCAAACTCTTAGATGGTTTAACTCTTAGAGATATTTTTCTGGTTCCCAGTTTTCACTTCAATCTCATTTCCATTTCTAAGTTGATTGATCAAACAAAATGCAGATTGATTTTTCAATCTAATCTCTATCTTATTCAGGACACTGCCAGATAGAAGATGATTGGATTAGCTAGTCTTCATCATGGCATCTACTACTTGACAAAACTTGCAACACTTCCTGTTTTTCAGCCTTCAAAATCTACAGACATTTCAAATCTTCAGCATCCTTGTTTCTTTACTTTTCCTAAATCTCTGTTGTGGCATTACAGACTTGGACATGTGTCTGATAGAGTGCTTAGACATGTAATATATACAACCTCAAGTGTAAAAACTTCTGATGAAAACACTTGTACTGTCTGTCCTATTGCCAAACAGCATAGACTGAGTTTTCCCATCAGTTTTTTAGTTTCTAATGCAGTTTTTTATCTGATCCATATTGACATCTGGGGCCTTTATAGACACAGCACTCTGTATGCCCAAAAGTATATCTTGACTATTGTTGATGATCACTCTAGATTTACCTGGACTTTTCTTATGAAATCTAAAGTAGAAACATAATAGCTCATTCATGATTTTTATGCCTATGTTGATACTCAATTCAATAAAAAAATCAAAGTCATAAGAACAGAAAATGGGGCTGAGTTCAACATGCCCAACTTTTATCAATCAAGAGGTATCATACATAAAAAAACTTGCCCTTACCCTCCACAACAAAATGGGATAGCAGAGAGAAAACATCAACATCTATTAAATGTTGGCAAAACCTTGAAGTTGCAATCCAATACCCCTATCTCTCTCTAGGGTTTTTGTATTCAATATGCCATATTCCTTATCAATATCACTCCTACACCTCTCTTACAAAACAGAAGTCCTTATGAACTTCTGTACTCAAAAGCCCTTAAATATAACAATTTGAGAGTTTTTTGTTGTCTATGTGTTGCGGCAAATTTAGAGCGAGATCACTCTAAATTTGATCCTAGAGGAAAACTTTCTGTGCATTTAGGTTTTGCACCCACCAATAAAGGATATATACTTCTTGACCTTAAATCCAACAGAATTTTTGTCTCTAGAGATATCATCTTTCATGAGTTTGTTTTTCCTTTCAAGATCAATATTGCAACTGATTTGATCAATCCTCAAGTTCAACATAGTCAAAATGCTGACACCTTCATATACTCTGATGATTATCCAGACAATCAAATGCTTGCAGCCTTACCTACAACTCCTCACATAGAAGAACTTCCTGCTAATTTAGATCAACAGTCTCAATGCTACTCTCCTCAAAAAAAGACCCTTAGAGAAAGACATAGACCAACATACTTTAGTGATTATGTATGTAACTTTTCACAACATACTACTCCTCACTCTATACATTTTGTTTATACTTTGCATCATTTGCATCTTGAGCATAAATCCTTTATGATGAATATGACATTACATAGAGAACCAAATAGTTTTCAAGAAGCTTTGCAGTCAAAAGAGTGGAAGAAAGCCATGGAGGCAGAAATCTTGGCTCTTGAGCAGAATCACACTTGGTCTTTGGTATCATTCCCTACAAACAAAAGGGAAATTAGTTGCAAATGGGTGTATGAGATTAAACACAAGGTAGATGGGAGTATAGAAAGGTATAAAGCTAGGTTGGTAGTAAAGGGATATACACAACAAGCAGGGATAGACTTTCTTGAAACCTTCTCTCCTGTTGTCCGGATGACAACCATCAGACTTGTGTTAGCATTAGCAGCCCAAGAAGGATGGTTTCTTCATCAACTAGATGTCAACAATGCTTTCTTGCATGGTGAGTTGATAGAAGAAGTTTACATGGAGTTACCCCCAGGTTTCAAGCCTCAACAACCAAACCAGGTGTGCAAACTTCAAAAGTCATTGTATGGACTAAAACAGGCAAGTAGATAATTAATGGCATAAGAAGTTAAGACACTTTCTGCTTCAACAAAACTTCAAAAATGCCCATAGTGATTCTAGTTTGTTTATCAGGATTCATGAAGGCAATTTCACTTTACTTCTAGTGTATGTAGATGACTTGATTATAGCAGGTAATGATCTTCTAGATATTAATGAAGTGAAGCAGCAGCTGCATCAGGAATTCACCATCAAAGATTTAGGAACATTAAAGTACTTCTTGGGAATGGAAATAGCAAGATCAAAAGCTGGGATCTCCCTCTGTCAAAGGAAATATACTCTTGAGATGGTAGATCAGTTTGGATTTCTTGGAAGTAAGCCAGTTTCTACCCCTATGGATTACAGTGGTAAGAACACAATTGATTCTAAAGTTCTATCTTCAAATCAGATTTTCAGGCAAATTTATTGGAAAATTGTTATATCTCATAGCCACTAGACCAGACATTTCTTATAGTGTACAGCAGTTGTCTCAGTTTTTGGAAAATCCCACAACACGACACTTGCAAGCCATGCACAGAATATTAAGATATCTTAAAGGTGCTCCTGGACAAGGATTGTTTTTCTTTGCCATTTCCAACAAATGTATGACAGCTTACAGTGATGCAGATTGGGGAGAATGCAAACAAATAAGGAAGTCAATGACTGGCTTTTGTGCTTTCTTTGGAGAGTCATTGATCTCCTGGAAATCCAAGAAACAAACAATTGTCTCACTTAGTTCAATAGAGGCAGAACATCAAGCTATGAGACAAGTTACATGTGAGATACAATGGTTAACTTATTTTCTTGAAGAATTACAAATTGTTCCTAAATAGCCTACTCTCCTTTTCTGTGACAATAAATGGGCTTTACATATTACAGAAAATATCAGTTTTCATGAAAGAACAAAACACTTGGAGATTGATTGTCATTATGTTAGAGACAGGTATGTAGGCAGCAGGTCTCATCAAACCACTACCAGTACGTTCATCAACTCAGCTAGCAGACATTTTCACCAAAGCTTTGTCCCCAGCATAATTCTACAAAAACTTATCAGCATTGCCTATGATCAACTTATTTGCGGTCTCTTCTGAACGTTCTGGATTGAGGGGGGTGTTGAGACAACTACCGACTTAGCTTCACAATCAGCAGGCACATCATCAACAACAATTGACATGGAGCCAGCAAAGCAAGAGCCAGCTGGACAGCTGCACTTGTGTGCTGGAAATCAGAAGGAGCTCACACCAAACATGCTGACGACGGTTATGCCTTGATGATCACACTTCTTCTCTGAGTTTTTGTTTTTGTTTTTAGATCTTTTGTATAGAGAATAACTTTTCCTGATATATATATATAGAGCATAGGATATTGTATTTTTTTACATACGATGAGATGAAATAAAAAAATTTTCAGTCTTCTCTCTCAATATTTTCTACATTTTCTGCATTTTAGCTTCTTGTTTCTACAGAACTCTAAAATGAAGGTGGGGAGGAGAAGAGAAAGTGGTAACAGGCAGCTATCTTGTGTATATTTTGTTTCTAGTTGTTTGCGATCAAAATAATAGGTTTTATCTGCTTGGTGTTTGCCATACTAAACCTTTTTAACATTGTTTATTCCTAGAATGATTATGATTTTTGAGTTTTTTTTTCTATTTGCATGCTATTATCAAAATGTTCTTTTCTTCTGGTTTTGTTGAATGACAATGTAAGTTATTCTTTTTGTGACTGGAATCTACTTTTCTGGTTGAAAACAATTTTATTGTTGCAAACTTGATAACATTGATTGAGTTAATATAATTTAATATAATATACTAAGATAATTACTTTACGCAAGGCCACTTCCAGATGATAATGATGAGGGAAGTATGTTTTCTATTCTTGTGCTATTGGTTTAGATGTTCTTTTATGTGTTTTTTCAGAATATGCTAATGTGATGATTCTGGAATCTATTATTCAAATATAATATAAATATTTATTAGTTTATTATTTTTCTCTTTTTTTTCTTTTTAAGGAGAATTTTCCCTATTACGAGGAAGAAAGGAAAGAGAATGGGCTTATTCACATAGTCAGCATCAAACCAAAGATTCTCCCGAGTGGATAACAAGAGTTTTGATCTACTTAGCTACTGTTACTGTTACATAGTATTTGTCAAAGAATGGTCGGCATGCTCGTTTATCTTTTATAAGATTGTGCTGGCATTATGAGTTGTAAAATTGTTGTTCCAAACACCTCACCAGTTCAATATGGCTTTCTTTTTTTTTTTCTCTCTCTCTCTCTCTTTCTCTTTTTCCTTCCCCCTTCGTTCTCTCCTTTTAGTTATCAGAAATGAAAGCCTGCCACCAATCTGGACATTTTGGAGTGCTCGTAGGTAATTGTCTTGGTTGCAATCCGTTTCATTTTCTGAGGAAAAATAGAAGAAAAATTTGTGTATAGCTAGTTGATGCAAAGAAAGAAACTGCCGTCCAAAGGCAGTAATGCTTGGGTGCCAATGCAGACACAAAATGGGGTTCCAAATATTCAAGTCCCAGATGCTGTAGTTGCCAAAATTCTAAAGGCTTCCTCCTAACAATGTTCCTTGCAGCAATGTTTTGAATGACCTAATCTACAAAATCTAAATCATACCAAATTCTAATATTAATAGCACCTCACAAGAAGGATTCACTTTTTAATTCTCAATTAATTACTTGGCCAACGACCTGTAATGTCATTACTTTCTTCTACAACTTTTTCAACTTCATAATTGAAGGCGGCCATAATATTTGACTTCAACATTGTGTTATTACTTCCCTTAGACACAACTTTTAACTGGCTTTTGACGATACTTTTGATTTTAACTTTAAAAATTTAGGGGAAAAATACTGTTTTAGAGAAGAAGTTACTTTAGAGTTTTTTTTTTCTTTTTTTTATTTTTTAAACTGTTTTTGTATATTGATGCTTATTCTCAACGATTTAAAATTTACTTTGGTATGTGTCAACTCTGATTTTCATCATTTGGCCACAAGTCAACGACTGGCTGAAATGGCTTAAATAGTGATTAGTCTTGTCGAAGGTAAATCTTGGCCTGTCAAGTGCTTTAAATTTCTTTTTACTTCCACAATGCAATTATGTCTGGAAAATCACGCTGGAAGGTGAAGATCAAATGAGAAAGTTCCTTGGAGCACTCCAAAAAACCTCCATGCAAGTTTAAGTTGTGAAATGAATGCAATTATCGGGTGAGAATCAAAAGGAATGAATTAGAGACCAAGTGTAATACCCTGACAACACAAACACTTAGTAATTTGAAAGAAATATTTGCCTAGGATTGATTGAAAGCTGTAAAAATACATGAATTTAAAGGAAAGTTGAAAAAAAAAATATAGTAAAACAAGCTTTCTAATGAAATCAAGGAATGAAATATGCTCTTGCGAAAATTTCTTGATCCCCCTTCTTCGGTCTGTCCGCTACCTTTTGTAGCCAGAATTTCTTGGTTCCCAAACTTCTAAATCACACCCCCATGATTGAAAATGCAGAAGATGGTGATTTTGGCTATTTCCCTCTACTCCTTGATCATTAATGGCTATGTGGGAGGTTATTTGGGGAGAAATTCGTGTCTTATTTCCTTAGCAATCAACTTTTTTGTATATGTGAAGTATTCTGACTATAGTCAAATTCCTGGCCGACTACTGCTCCAACTTGCCATGGTTCTATTATAGGCTACCTAGTCTGGTGGCCTGCTTGCTTAACCCAGTTATTCCTATTTGGTCCTTCCAGAAAATGCTCCTGATTGGCCCGTTCAATTATCCTCTGGTTGGCCTATCTAGATGGCACTTTTACCTAGCCCATCTAGTCATGTCTTAACGTGTCTATCCAATCAAAAGTTGACTTGCTTTGCTAGCTGCATTTTTCGAGTGGCAACACTTGCCTTCTTATTTGTCCTATTATTCTTGTTAAAGAAAATGGATCAAATACCTCTTTGGTTTCCAAACAAATTGGCAATTGGGCTTTTTGAGGACTCCTCCTTCATTATTTTTTTCAATTCCCGAAACCTAGATCAAGTCAACATTATATTTGAATTTGAAATTCTTTGATCTGATCGATGATACCTTATTATCCTCAATTTTGACTAGCTTAAATACATCCTTCCAAACGGGAAATCCTTACTACTCTCGTAACCAAAACCTCACCTTTGACTGCCCATAGCCAAAAGGGGTTAATAGAGATAAAAATATTCCTCATGAATGTAAAAAATTTTGTCTCCAAAAGAGGTCAATGGTGACAAAACAAATTCCTCGACAAAGCATTATTAAAAAAAAATTTAAATAAAATTTTTTGAATTTTTTTACCTATGGACCACAAGCGTCTTTGTAGACCAGCCGCACTGGATTGCCTTCACCTGTGCACAACCCTCTTTGTGGAAGAGGCACACTAGATCGCGTTCTCTTCAGGGTGTGCAGCCTTTCTTGGAGGTTGCAAACTTAACCACAGGGTGACTTGTTTGACTCAATTCCTTTTTTTATTATTATAATTTAAACTATTAGAAACATTCATTTTTTATTTTTTTTAAATATAATTATTATAATAGATAATAATCAAAGTAAATTTAATATTAAAAGGATATTACTCAATATAATAAATTATTTTGTATATTTATATAACTTTAAAATTTTATATATTGTTAATTATATCATTTTTTTAATAAATGATTTGTACATACATACATACATACATACATACATACATACATACATACATACATACATACATACATACATACATACATACATACATACATACATACATACATACAAATGTAAACATAAATATAAATATATGTACATTTACATATATATACATACATATATATATATATATATATATATGAATATCTATACATATTACTATATTTCATACTACTATACATATATATACATATTATATTTTTTTTTCATATCTATACATATTATTATACATATATATACATATTATATATATTTTTGTATCCATACTATATATATATATATATATATATATATTTCATAATATATACGTGTGTGCATGTAGTAAATACATATATTAACTTACATATATATCTAAATATACATATATACACATATATTTGTACATATTTTTACATATATTCATACTCAAATATACATATATTGATATGTATATGTATATGTAAATACGAATATTATATATATGCATCTACGAATTTGTATGTATGTATGTATGTATGTATGTATGTATGTATGTATGTATGTATGTATGTATGTATGTATGTATGTATGTATGTATGTATGTATGTATGTATGTATGTATGTACGTATGTATGTATGTATGTATGTATGTATGTATTGGTAATTTAGGGACTAATTTAAAAAAAAAATTTGGATCATACTATATATATTTAAAAATCATCCAAAATCTAACGCATTTAGAAACATACGCATATCATATTAACAATTCAACTATTAGATCTGTTAAAATTGCTAAATAAAGTATCGTGACTAAATTTGAAAATAATTAGGTATACATATATATACCACATGTATGTATATAATATACATTTATACACAAATCAATAAATATTATTATACTTTTTAAATATATCAATATTATATATATATATATATATATTAATGTTGCATGTAAATATATATTAATATATTTAAAAGATATATATGAACTATTTTAATATATTAATTTATATATACATATATAAACATGCATACACACACATATATATAAATGAATATAGCATATAAATATATATTAATATATAATATATATATATTTACACTATTTTAATATATTAATTTATATATACATATACATATATATATACACACACATATATAGAGAAAAGTACTATTTTAATATATATATATATATATGTCTATATGTATTAATATACATACATGTATGTATATATTTATTAATATTTCATATATACATATATATATATATATGTATATTCAAAAATATATTTACACTATATTCATATGCACACAAAAATATATATACATTATATATTCAAAAATATATATTATGTATATACACAATATATATATTATCTACAAACACTACCTACATGTGTGTGTGTGTGTGTGTGTTTATATATATTCACTATATATACAAAGATAAGCCATTCAAATTAATAATTTGACCATTAGATTTGTCGAAAATACTAAGAAAATTGTTATGATCAAATTTGAAGAAAATCGGATATACTTTGGTACGTAATCCAATAAAATATCTAAAAATATAAAAAAATCTAAGACATTTATAAAGATAGACACTTTAAATTAATGGTTCAATTTTTATATTTTTTGAAATTATTAAGAAAATGTTATGACTGAATTTGAAAGTAATCAGATATTTTGTCACATACTCCGATAAAATACCTATAAAAATGCTAAAAACATAAGGTATTTACAAAGATACGCACATCAAATTAATTATCTAATTGTAGGATTTGTTAAAATTGTTAAGAAAATTATTATGACCAAATTTAAAGGTAATCAGAAATACTTTGGTGCGTAATCCTATAAAATATCTACAAAAATACCGAATACTTAAGACATTTACAAAGATAAGCATATCAAATTAACGATTTGACTGTCAGATTTATTGCAATTTCTAAGAAAAGTGTTATGATAAAATTTGAAGATAATCGGATATATACTTTGACATGTAATCTAATAAAATATCTGTAAAAATACCAAAAACTTAAGGTATTTCCAAAGATAGGCACTTCAAATTAATGCTCTAATCGTTAGATTTGTTGCAATTATTAAGAAAAGTGCTATGACGAAATTTGAAGGTAATCAGATATACTTTGGCATGCAATCCAATAAAATATCTAAAAATATGCTGAAAAGCTAAGACATTTACCAAGATAGACACATTAAATAAACAATCCAACTGGTAAATTTGTTGAAACTGCTAAGAAAAGAGATATGACCAAATTTGAAGGTAATTGGATATATATTTTAACTTAATCCAACAAAATATCTACAAAAAATACCAAAAATCAAAGGCATTTACAAAAATAGGTACTTAAAATTAATGATTCAACTGTTAGATTTGTTAAAATTGTTAAAAAAAGAGTTATGGCCAAATTTGAAGATAATTGAATGTACTTTGGCATGCAATCCAATAAAATATCTACAAAAATGTCGAAAACCTAAGGCATTTATAAAGAAAGACATATCAAATTTGTGATCTGACCGTTAGATTTTTTAAAATTGCTAAGAAAGTGTTATGACTAAATTTGAAGGTAATCAAATATACTTTGGCATATAATCCAACAAAATATCTACAAAAATACCAAAAACCTAAGGCATTTAAAAAGATAGGCACGTCAAATTAACGATCTGACCATTAGATTTGATGAAAATTTTAAGAAAACTGTTATGACCAAATTTGAAGATAATCGAATATACATTGGCTTGCAGTCTTACAAAATATCAGCAAAAATATCGAAAACCTAACACATTTAAAAAGATAGGCACATCAAATTAATAATATAACCGTTGGATTTGTTGAATTTGCTAAGAAAAGTGTTATGACCAAATTTAAAGGTAATCAGATATATTTTGGCACATAATCCATAAATATCTAAAAAATTCTGAAAACCTAAGGTATTTATAAAGATAGGCACTTCAAATTAACGGTCTAGACATTCAATTTGTTGAAAATGTTAACAAAAGTGTTATAACTAAATTTGAATGTAATTGGATACACTTGGACGCAAAATTTGCCAAAATATCTACAAAAATGCCAAAAATCTAAGGTATTTACAAAGATAAGCATATCAAATAAATGATATGACCATTGAATTTTTTAAAATAGTTAGGAAAAGTGTTATGACCAAATTCAAAGGTAATTGGACATACTTTGGCATGGAATCCGACAAAATTCTACAAAAATACCGAAAACCTAAGGCATTTACAAAGGTAGGCAAATCAAATTAACGATCCGACCATTGTATTTGTTGAAATTTCAAAGAAAAGTGTTATGAGAAAATTTAAAGGTATTCAGATATACGTTGGCACGTAATCTGACAACACATCTACAAAAATGTCAAAAACCTAAGGCATTTACAAATATAAGCGCATCAAATTAACAATCTAACCGTTAGATTTATTGAAATTACTAAGAAATGTGTTATAATAAATAATCTAACCGTTAGATTTATTGAAATTACTAAGAAATGTGTTATAACAAAATTTTATGGTAATTGGATATATTTCGGCATGTAATCCAACAAAATATCTAAAAAATACCAAAAACATAAGGCATTAACAAAGAATAACAAATCAAATTTATGATCTAGCAATTAAATTTGTTAAAATTGTTAAGAACAATGTTATGACCAAATTTGAAGGTAATCGGATGTTCTCAGCCATGCAATCCAACAAAATATTTACAAAATGCCAAAAACCTAAGCCATTTACAAAGATAGGTAGATCCAATTAACGATCTGACTATTGTATTTGTTGAAATTTATAAGAAAATTGTTATGACTAAATTTGAAGATAATCGAATATACTTTGGCAAGTAATCCAACAAAAAATCTACGAAAATACCGAAAACCAAAGGCATTTACAAAAAAAAGGCAGTTCAAATTAACGATCCGACCATTAGATTTATTGAAATTGTTATAAAAAATGTTACGACCAAATTTGAAGGTAATAGGATATATTAGGCACGCAATCCCAAAAAAATCTACTAAAATGCCGAAAACCTAAGGTGTTTACAAACATAGGCACATCAAATTAATGATTTGACCATTAGATTTGTTGAAATTACTAAGAAAAGTATTATGGCTAAATTTGAAAGTAATCGAATATATTTTGGCGTATAATCTTGCATAAATCGGTAAAAATGCCCATAACTTAACGCATTTACAAAGATAGACGTATTAAATTAACAATCCAACCGTTAGATTTGTTAAAATTGGTTTTAAAAAAAGTATTATGATAAAATTAGAAGGTAATCAGATATATTTTGCCACATAATCTAGCATATTCTCATATTTGATCATATTATATATATTTAAAAATCTAGAGATTATTTTGTAAAGTTTTTTTAGTCATATTATAAATATTTCAAAATTTAAGGACCAATTTATAAAATTATAAAGTCATTTGTATGTATAAAAAATTTAAAGCTCAATTTACAAAATTTATGGAGTCATGTTGTAAATATTTAAAAATTTAGGGATATGTATTAGCTTGGAATGGAAATTTTGTAACTAAAAGTATAGTTAATGGTGATAGAAGTTAATATTTAAAGCTAGAAAATGTATTTTCGTCGCAGATGATGCATTATTAGCGAGAAAAAAATTGCTAGGAAGTGAAATTTCATCGATGATGGTGCATCATTAGTAGTTTCCTCACAAATGCACTTATTTCCTAGCTAAAGCCATCACCTTTAATTAGGAAATAAAAATTTTGTCACCGAAGGTGTTAATAAGTAGTGGCAAAACAATTTTGTTGCTAGAGAAAAATTTTTCTCATTAAAGGGTACTCTTAGCGACCAAAAAAAAAAAAAAAAAATTCTAACTAAAGATTTGCAATTGTCAATGTATGTATGTATAGATGTATATATACATACACATCTATATATATATATACTCGAAAGTATGACATCTTTGATTACAAGGAAGAAAAGAATCATGTTGAAGGGTTCAATTTAAATTTGCCAAAACATTATTATTTTATGGAAGTAACAGCAGCTATCACATGATTGAAAGACTTTGATAGTGCATGAGCTTGCGTTCATGATGGATCTTAATCCATCCTTTTATAATTAAAAATTTTTTCTCTCCATATTAATATCTTCTTCATCGATCGATCGCTTAATCAATCATTCAATTTTCCGAGAATATATCTGTATGCCACCGTACATCTCTGAGTACGCAACGTGGGGTTAACACGTTGTTCACCAATTCATTCGAATCACACTAGAAATAGTTTCCATCCTCCTTAATCTATACAATCACCATCTTTTCCTCCTCCTCGTCGTCGAAAAGAGCCCAAAAAATGGCAATTTCAACGACGGTCTTCTTCACCATTACTGTTCTTGCATTTCTGCCTCATGTTTCTGCTACTTACAATGTGGTGAGCTTTGGTGCAACAGGAGATGGAAGGACGGGTTCCACTAATGCGTTTCTCCTGTCATGGATGGCAGCTTGCAGCTCTGCTAGTCCGGCAAAAGTTTACGTTCCGAGGGGGAGTTTCATGATAAGATCAGTTGCTTTTAATGGTCCATGCAGGAGCAGAATCGAGTTCAGGATCGATGGAAGCCTTGTTGCTCCTGGTAATTATAATGCTCTTGGGAATTCTGGGTTCTGGATTTTGTTCTATAAGGTTAGCAAGCTCTCTCTCTATGGTGGAATTCTTGATGCCAGAGCATATGGGTATTGGGATTGCAGGAAACGTCGACAGAATTGCCCGGTTGGAGCTCGGTTGGAAACGTCGATAAGTTTTCTAAACCCTATTTTGAATTATTTGAATTTATTATGAGGATTATGATGGTGCATATGCAATTAGGTGAATTATATATGTTCACTAAAGTGTGTGTGTATATATATATATATATATATATATGCCAATTATGTGTGTAGTACATGGTTAATTAATAACTTAAAATATTATTTGCAAAAAAAAAATAGTTATTATTATGATTATTAGAGAAAATAATTCTTATAATTTTCCTTAATATCTTTTTTTTGAATAATTTTAAATTTTGACTTTTTTGGGAGCTTTGGTCATTTTGACCCATTATTCAAATTGGAAAAAAAAAGGGGTCCTTTCAATCTTAGCCGTTGGATATATGTTGTATTCAAACAACTAGAGTTGACTCTCACATCCATTTTAGCCTAAGTGTAGAAGCTATTTTTGTTCTCCTGTTTGATCCCCTCATAGCCAGCAGCCGGTGACTTCATCTTTCTCCCGTCGAAAATTAATTTCTTCCAAATTTCACCAGATTGCTAGCGGTAGCCATTTCTTACAAATTTCACCAGATTTTAGTTCAAGCTTTCCCACTTCAAGCTTTTAACTTCCTCTTTGTTCCCCTAACTTCCTTTTCCAGATTGAAGGGCTGCATTCTCTCAACCTTCACGCACAAGTTCTAGCTCAAACTCACCAAGAACTGAAATCTATGGTCATTTTTTAAGCATCATCAACGAGTTGTTTGGAGGTTTCAAAAGGTAACATAATGAAACCATCTTTTCATCCATTTTTCACTTAATTAAGAAAAATTAGGGATTTCTGGACTGAATATAATTTTATTCCCCTCAAGAAGCTATTGTCTTTGTCAATTTATTTTTGCTTGGGAAATTTTGTGGTTATCATGGAGCCGTGTATGGATGAATGCTCATTTTCACATAGATTCAATGGTAGATGACTTCTCAAATTAACTGGCATTTGAAGTTTGAAATACCATTAGGTTGGTGCCTTTTTTGAGCTTAAGCAAGAAAGAATCAAATATTTGGTTGATGTTCTGTCCAGCTACGTTTTGAAAAAAGAATGTGCTTTAATGGTACCATGCTATTGAAGGAGAGTATTAATGTAGATGGAAACTGACAGTAAAAGAACAGGGGAGAATAAGAACTTATCCGTGGGTGAAATCAAGGAGAATAAGAACTTATCCGCGGGTGAAATCAAGGTGAAGGATAAGAAGATGCTTGCTTTCTGCTCAGAGCATTGAGCAGGATCAATTTGTTGTAGTATTTTAGGTGATAGTCTCTAGTAACTATTGAGGTCATAACACTACAGGAAAAATCGCGATTTGCGACGAATTTTTTGCGACGGCTTCAATACCGTCGCTAATAGCGACCAATTTGCGACGATTTTCAAACAAGTAGCGAGTTGACCAAAACCGTCGCAATTTGCGACGGTTTTGCGACGGCCAAAATACCCGTCGCAATTCGTAGCAAAATCATCGCTATTTGCGACGGTTTTGCGACGGTATTTATGCCCTCGCAAATTGAGAGGGTTTTGCGACGGCGAGTTATTTTAAAAAAAATATTTTTAAATAAATTTTTCAGATACTGTCCGTCGCAAAACCCTCGCAATTTGCGAGGATTTTGCGACGGCAAGTTATTTTTTAAAATAATATTTTTAAAATTTTTTTTGAACGACCATCGCAAAACCCTCGCAAATTGCGAGGGTTTTGCGACGACAAATAACACTCGCAATTTGCGAGGGTTTTACGACGATAAATTATTT